>JARGXW010001240.1:0-28143 GCA_029204085.1 Mycena sp. CBHHK59/15
TCACTCTTCGAGTGGGATCGGCTGGAAAGAGAGATTGAGTCCATCACCAAGGACCACAACTCCTACGACGACTATATGGTCGATGATCTCTATCTTGACGAGAAGCTTCCGGAACCTGGTGCCGCCATCCGTCTTGCAATCGATTGGAGCATACCAAAGATCCTACCTTCCGCATTTTATCATCTCTCGCGCTCAGCATAGATGCAGACCGACAGGAACACCATCGCAATCGTGACGGTCTTGACCTCACCCGTACGGTCAGGTGGGACCTCCTTACTGCGGCCGATTTCAAGCAGCTCTTGAAACTACGGGAGACGATATCAAGTTTTAGGCAGGTTGATCTCACGCATCCAAAATCCTGCAGTTTCCCTAGTGATTGCGAAGATCGTTGGGACCGCACATCTTCAATGGGACGCTGCAGAGGACCCTTTAGCTGCGATGAAAAAATTGACCGAAACGCGACCATCTGATGGGCCTTGTAAAGTCTGCTGGAGCGCTGCCAAAGATGCTATTCGCAAGCACAGATATGATTTGTGGGACGAGATATCTGAATGTGTCGAAGGATAAAAACTGACTGCGGACCAGAGCCAATCCATTTTACCTTACCGAGTTGTCCTTGGTTCTCACTGATTCTGCCTTGAAAACCGTCTGATACTCATACTGACGGCAAATGTGTAACCTCAATAAATACAAGCGCCATGCCGTAGGCTCGGTCTCAACTAAATACATTTTCATCCGGCAAGATACTTCGTCTCTGCCCCAAAGTGGCCTCCCCTGAAACTCCGCGCATAGATTTTCTCGGGGGCGCGTGTAGCTGGAAATTGCTGGCAGTTAATTGCGCATCCAGCTCATGGGGTCTTGCTCTCGGGGAACGCGGAGGCTCGAGGGTGCTGTACCGTGAAGGCGACGGCAGTGGCTGAAGAAGCGGAGATCTCGGAGGGATCGGAGACGGGGAGTGTGGGGCGAGAATCCCTTCAGACGTAAGGGCGCGCGTAGATCTGGGGCGCATAGGTAGAATGGAGCGGAAAAGGGAAACCCGGTTTTGGGTGTACTTTAACGCGTCGCCCGGAGCGCCCTCCGCTGAGACCTAGTCAGCATATTTTGTAGTAGAGTGTAGCAGATCAGGCTCACCGGCACCAGTAGTTACCGGAAGAGCGTTGTCGTTCGCACTCAAGCTTAGAAACAAAAATAGCGGGGCTGCCCACACACAGATCCCGAAGAAGGTAGCGATCTCTGTGAAGCCTGGCACACCTTTGGGGGGTAAAGCACCGCGGAAGGAGCGAGTGTGTCTAGCATCCTGTGATATACGGGCAAAGTGGAAAAACCAAAGAAAGTGGTCGGCAATGACCAACACACAAGAGGCAATAAACGAGAGGGATGTGAGCGAGATGAGAGGCCAGGTGTGGGAGAAGTTCTGGAGGTAGACTAGATGGCAGCCTGCGGAAAAAGCTACGTGGAGAAGGGGCAAGGAGTCTGAAAGATATAACAGTCCATGCAGGACGAGGATGACCTATTGGATGTGAACTCGATGGACGTATTGAAAAGTAAAATGATGCCGCACATAAATTCCTCTTTGACCGATTACTTTTGCCAGCCGGGAATGCTCTTCAATCAAACTCCGAGACATATAGAAGGCCGCTGGCTGTGAGGTATACATGATGAGCACTAGATCAAGGCATTCTTGACCAGACGAACCGAGAGAAAGTGTGACAAAAGCGAAGGCGACGGCGACCGCGCCGTAGCTAGAGGAAGAATCCAATAAGTTTCCAGGTCAATGTCATGGGGATGCGACTCGCCTGAGGTAGAAGAGCAGGCCCATTACTTATAACATGGACGAAAATGCAGACACGTCGACGGTCTCTTGGCGCGTCGACCACGTGGAATGACAGCTGTCCTAATCGGGACAGACTGCGTCCAACTCAGCGCAGTGACCCTTTCTTTCCCTCCACCATGAGCAACCTCGAAAGTAAGCCCATCTCCTCGGAAACGGTATCACCTAACCGCCTTCGTTTCCCAGAAACCCTCTTCCAACTCAAGGTCTCTGTTACTCCCCACGATAATGTCGTCATACTTACATTCAATCGCTAGTTCACGGCCAAGACATTGAACCGCCAGGCAAAGAAGGCGCAGAAGGACGAAAATTCTGAAAAATCTCGTCTGAAGAAGGTTCAAAAACTCATCGTTTTGACGATCGCCACACTGACCGTCTCATCCAGGCGTTGCAACAGGGGAATAACGACGGAGCTCGGATATACGCCTCCAACGCTATCCGGAAGAAGAGCGAGGCACTGAATCTCTTGCGGTTATCCAGTCGGATAGACGCTGTCGCTAGTCGTGTGGAGACTGCCGTGACGATGCGCCAAGTAACGGGAAATATGACGTCCGTCGTACGGGGAATGGATAAGGCTATGGAAGGCATGAACCTCGAACGGGTACGTGTTTTACTCTTTACGATCTGAAGAAGCCTTACATCAATTACCCCGTAGATATCCATGGTCATGGATAAATTTGAGACTCAATTCGCCGATCTTGATGTGCAGACATCCTACATGGAGGACGCCATGGGATCTACGACCGCCGTTTCGACGCCGCAGGACCAAATCGACCAACTGATGCGACAGACAGCAGAAGAGGCCGATATCGAGCTACAGCATGATCTGGCAGCCAAAGATTTGGACGTCGTAGCGGACTTATCGCCACGAGACAAGATCGGGGAAGAGGATGCCAAATTGGCAGACCGATTGAGGGCCCTCCGGCCAGCAACATGAAATTTTAAATATTTTCGGATAATGTATTTTAATACAGGGCGGATTAAACATCCACAGAGAAAATTGGCCAAGTGCCCTGGCAGAGCGGCAACAAGGCAATGAGGGTACTAGGGTTGACGGAAGGAGAAGATCTTGCGTACTTGTGACCAGCCCTCACCCTCCCTTGACTGGTTGGCAGTGCAGTCAGTCCTGACTCCCTGTCTGCAAGCTCAGGCGATGGTTCGCGAAACCATATGGCCTCAGTTCAACATAAGATAAGCATTGAATGGGCCAGAAACAGATCATGTTTGACCTTGCGTGAAGCAATACCTTGTTTCCGGAAGACGCAGGACACGGGCAAGTTTCTGTGAACCAATACCCATTTTACAGGCAAGTTGGTCAACAGGAACACCTTCCGCTGCATGGAAGAGATGATCGGCAATCTTGGTATTTGTTTGGCATCACCACCACAGTGTCGGAGATACCGATCTGAGGGAAAGATAGCTTCGTACTCCATAACATTCCTGGAAGTAAGATAAATACTTCACGAGTACCCATTCTCGGTTTTCTCTCGGTTTTCTTAACAACTTACATTCAGTGCTAGCGACAGTGGAGCTCAGTCGAGCACAGCTGTACAAGCAGCTTCCATGGTCCGGATAGTCTTCAAGAGCTCGGAAGGTGTGTTCTCGGGGCTATGGGCCCATTTGTGTGTTGAATACAGACATGGTCGGGAAAAATCTGTGATATGGGCGGACGGACGCGGCAACACGAAGGGAAGACGAACACGAGGGGAACACGACGATATAGCGAAGAGACGCGAAGACGGAGGAAGGAGAAAAAATGCTGAAGATGACTAAGAGTGGGCCAGGTCTTTGTGGAGTGGCCAGCACAGGAGACTGGATATCCTTTTGGATGTCCGATCAGATTTACCGGGTTTTAAGCGTTTCCGTGCGTCGCGTTTTCCCGGAAATCTATTGTGCTGAATTGCCTAATTCCAACAGGTTGGTAGAGTTCATCGTGGTCGACGAGAGAGGATATGGTAGTTCAAACGTTCAAGGCTGGCGCCATAGTACATGAGCCTTAGGCAGGTACTTACTGTTGAGCGTTTGTCATCTACTACCCTTTGGGTGTCTCCGAGATCCACGGAGTTCAACCGGAGCACGGTCCAGATAAGGCATAGTAGCAAAGGACAATATCAAAGCGGGAGATGTTGATGAACATTGAACGTACTCGGATTGTTGAACCATGATACGCTGACGGTCACGGTGGGTAGGTATTTCCGGCGTGGTCCCGTTACAGTCAAGTGTATGCTACGTTTACAATCCACCTGAACATCTGAGTAACCGCTTTTCCCTGAGCGGGACCGTGCCGTGTAATCTACCCAGTTCTACAAGACATCTCAAAGATCCTATTTGGATCCCATCCTGGTTTCACCATCATCATCTTGGTACAAACATGGACGAACTTTTGTACACTAAATCGCTAGTACCAATCACTTGATTCCGCGAATCCGGTAGCCTTGATACAACAATTTCAATATGGCTGATCAAGAGGTCTCGAAGATCCGGATCGTTCCCGCCATCAACAACACGTGCAGGGGGGGGGGGGCAAATATTTGCTGTTTGGCCTTGATCACACACAAACAAACCATCCCGCGCCTCGCGTGGCGTACGCGTTCGGAGACGTGTTTCGTTGGCCAGACTGGCCCCCATCCGACTCCGAAACCCACTCACTGCTTTCTCTTTGCTCCAACCTCCCACCTACTAGCCACCGTGAGCCAGGGACAGAACACCAATGTCGGTGTAAATAGTGTCAATAATACCCGGTCCATTCTTGTCAATGAAGCGTATTATCGTCCCAAAGTCTTCAATTATATATCTTCGCATCCTTCAGCACCATCTCCTCTTGGAACATCCGGTCCCTCGGCTCCGGATCCACGCGGTCGACCTCCTGTCTCGCCACCCGAATCGCCAGCCCATGGCCAGAAGCGAAGCGCTTCGTGGTTTCAAAACTCTCCCAGTCGGCGAGGGAAAGAAAACGAGGATCCCCATGTTACGAAGACTCGGCGTATACATTACTAAATTACTATTGGACACCTGTAAACACTGTAACTAGACTATCAATAATGGCCCGAAGACAGTTTCTAGGAATATCTGAACTCAAAATGTAATCTTGCACCCAACTGCACACCACCCCGAATATTTATTGTAGATTTACTACTACATGGGGGCTCCCATCAGAAATTCTGAAACTTGCGCACCGTTCGTGTAAAATCGTCTTCTCACCTGTATTATCATTTCGTGTAACGGACATCCTCGGTTACCTTGTTCTTGCGTTCATACTCTGTTGAGCGAAGAAATCACAAAGGGGAAATGATCGGCTATCATGAATGCACGTGCTGTTGACGGCGGGCCAGATCCAGATCTTCGAGGCCTCTTGTGGCTGATAATGCTTGGCGCGATTGCTCTCTCGGGTATACTAGTCGATTGTGCCTGTCTGAGCTGAGCGCCGTGGCGCATGTGTGCCATCATGGAAATTCCCACGCCTTCTTGTGGGTTTTTAATCTCTCCGTGTGCGGGCAAAGAATGGCAACTACAATTTCCTCTTGACTTCAAGACGATGACTTCACGTGCACCGTACTGCAATTCAGAGTCGCAGAATGGTACGGATGAAATCATGGAACTCTCAAATATCATATCAAGAGCAGTCGAAACACTGACTGGGTCCAACGAATACACCATACCTTGTCTGGATTCTACAGCTCCAGAACTGGGACCTTTTGACCGACCAGATAGTATTCCACCAAACGTAACGATTGCTATCCGAACTATCGAAGCTGCCTGTGCTCAGCTAAGCCTTGCAGTACATGATCCATCACAGGCACTTCTCAATGTCTGTACCTCTGAACTGCGTCCTTCAATTGGAAAGCTGATTGTAAGTTAGAAATCCCGCGAGGTACTGTTCTGCAGAAATTTGCAAGTGGTTCTCTCAATCATCTGCAGTTTGAGGAGTCTGCGTGCATGCTGTGGGTTATGAAGGCCAGAGTGGCCGACATTCTTCTTTATGAACCAGACGGCCTGCATGTTGCGGAGTTGGCAAGCCAGATAGCTATTAACCCACACTGGTTAGGGTGCGTGCTACATCTACTTGTATCAAAGCATGTATTCAAAGAAGGTGCGCTTGACACCGATTTGGATATTGATTCTGATTGCAATGGCACTAGTACACTGCGATGTATTTGCCAACAACCGTCTTAGCCTTGAGCTTTTATGCAAAGACCCAGTTGCCAGTTTGGTTGGCCTCATGTGAGCTTTGAACCTGTTCGTGGCACCTGGTCTCTGGAATAATTACAGTGTCGACGAAGGATCCTCTGCCGCTACTTTTTTGAATGCAACTCTGAGAGATCCGCGAGTGACCTCGTCCAACCTCCCAGAACATGCACCATTCCAGCGTGCCTATGGCCACACTGTATTTGATCTTTTCCAGAAGGTGAATCCGAGTCGATGTTTATTTGTAGAGACTAACCCGATTATTTCGGTAGGAGGATGAACGCAGAGAAGTAGTTAATACTATGTATATGCAGAGATACATTGACTTCACATTTTTGCAGCGCTTTGTCCGTGCTATGGTTGGTTGGCGTGAAGTTACTGGAAATGGGCTGTTGCCGCAAGGTTCGTTTTTAATCTTGTTCCAAATCTTGGTTGATAATAGATCTTCTAGTCTATCCTTGGGAAATACTCCCTCCTGACACCGTGATCTGCGATGTTGGGAGTGGGAATGGGCATGCAACGCTAGAACTCCTCAAAAAATTCCCGAAACTCAAGGTAGTGCTGCAAGACCTTCCAAGCATCATAGATCAGGGCAAAGAGGTTTTGTTGAGACTCCCGAGTCGAATCAGCGGCCTAACATGCTACTTCAGTATCTAGATAAGGAAAACTTAGACAGTTCCCTCAAGAAACAAATACAGCTGGTGCCTTTTGATTTTTTCAAAGACACTCCCGTCGAGAAATGCGACTTCTACTATGTGCCAAATATATATTTGCCTTATTCGCACATCTAATTCACCTTCAGATACGGCACGTCCTCCATGACTGGCCAGACCTCGAGTGCAAGCAGATTCTCAACAATATCCGAAAAGGAGTCAAATCGACAAGCAAGCTGCTGATACGTAAGTTGATATATCCATGCCTATTACAATTTTGAATTCTCAGGGCGTATAGATGAATATGTGCTCCAGCATATTGTCCGAGGCATCTATACTGGCGAAGTTGGCTTTGATGGTCTCTTATCCCGAAACTTCTCACTAACCACTCACATATAGGCACCCTGGCCTTTATTGCCCAATTACGGGGTAGGAAGAGTTCGGCCGTACTACCAAGACATCAATATGATGAATTTTCATAACAGTAAAGAAAGGACTCTGGAAGAGTTTGTAAACCTTGGGTGATTATTTCTGTCATAAACTCGTGGGCCATAGTGACAAAGTTTCCGTTAGGACGCAAGCGGGATTTACCTTCTCTAAGATCTGGGACTGTGGCGAAACAAATTTGCTCGAATTTTCTATAGCCTCCCTGTAGTGACCTCACCCGCAATTATGTTCTGGCCGGTTTATAAACATAAACAGTCAGTCATGTTAAAAGTCAAGATCACGCTTATACTGTCAGTGACTGGCTAGTTCGGGGTGCGCGATCTCTGGATCTTAGAAAGCGTTCCCACGACCACCCCCCCAAAAAAAGGAAAGCATTTGGTTAAGGCAAATAACGGCGATCAACGGCACTAGCTCTTGCTTTGCTCTAAGTACTGCGTCCTCAGTACGCGTCGCATAACTCCCTTCGTCTCGCGTTTTTACGCGTCAAACTCTGCAATCTGTATGACGCGTTAACTCTGTACATACTGTACATCCGCCGGTAAATACTGCACAAAATGTGGATACACTTTCTTGGGAACCATCGCGCGTGTCGCGCAACAACGGGGATCAACAGGTTTTTGAGAGGGGAGATGCTCGGGAAGGGACGAGGGAGGTTCAATGTCCGAAATGTTTGACCTACGTCAATCATGGAGACCCTCGCCCATGGTATCACATCAGAAAAGCACCAAGTGCCGACCGACACTCAGTGCGTGTCAATCTGTTTTGATTAGTCGAGCCTGGGCTGATAACTGAGCCGGTGTAAATAATCCGCCATCTGCAAGAGCGCCACCCGAATTGGCGCTAATTTCTCAACGCCGAGCACAAATGCCGATCAAAAGAAGGGCCGGTACTCCGCGTCGGTTGTTTGTACGCCGCTAGAACTCAAATGCCGATCAAAAGAAGGGCCGGTACTCCGCGTCGGTTGAAGATGTCATCAGACAGCTCGCGTGGCTTTGATGGCATCCGAGATCCAGACCAGTTGGCCACCTCGGCGTTTTCGGCCCATGCCCCAACCGTGGAGCCAACATGTCAGGTCCCGGCGGCTTCTAGGACAAGGGCAGGAATGTGTTCAACACATTTACATGGCGCTTGCGTGAGTTTTTTTCCGACGGCATGCCGAAAAGGGCAAAATACGGGCTAGTTGGCCACCCGCCCAAAGTTGAAGCATAAATTAGCAGCCCCGGTGTATGTATAATTGTTCAAGAGGCATTGGGAGATTATTGTATATAGTACATCCGAGCTATACAATGGGTATAGATATTTTCTTCTGAAGGGGAGCGGTATAGGCGGGATCGAGGTCCCCGACCAACCGAGTGTCGCGCAACAGACAGAGGGTATGGTGGTCCAAAATAAGCTACAGGTGGCTTCATGGGAAGGATATGGACGTACTTGAGTGCATACTTCCACCCCTTGATACTAACAGCTCCTGCAAAAAATCCCGATGTCCGTACCATCGAAATCGGCGGTTTTGGCATATTGGATACCGGTGAGAGGGAAATCAAATGCATAGAATACCGATATACCTCTGAAAGCAAAGCATCCAATATCATGATGGTTCATGCCAAGTCCCAGACGCGTAGCATCGACAGGTGGTTTGATGTATAGGTGGTCAAGATGTGCCCCTCCAGGCGGCATCGTAGCCATTTCCGTCAGTAGTGCGACAAACAATCGAGGTGTAGTAGGCGCTTTGTATTTCTGAGAGTGAGCCTGACATCGGGCGAGAAGAACGAGCCCAAAAAGTCGTGCATCGACAAACAATTGGTGGAGAAACAGTCGTAGATGGCTGCTCGGCGTTAAGGAAATGATGTTCACAAGCGTGCCATTACTTTCGATCAACACAGCGTCAGAGGTCCTATTCCCTCCCCCGAATACTAATTCTTCATATACTCGAGCCTATAGTCTTCTATTATCCAAGTGGCCAACTAGCTAGGGTGGCCAACTAGCCAGTCCGTGATAGTAACCAAACTACCTCGCATTAAGTACACGACGATAATAACACATATTCATAAATTATCAGCACCAAAGATTAACGAAGCACACTACACTTCAGCTCCGAGCCTCAGTTTAGACTCTGTTCAAGTCCCGAAGCTCGAACTCGGTTGGACCTGAATGTTCAACGAGCTCGTCGAAAGAGGTTCCTTGAAGCTCGTTGCCAAGATTTCCAACAGAGAGGAACGTAGAATCTCCCTTGATATATGTACTAGTAGAGCCGTGTAGGGTAGTGGGTGCGTGCGAGGTTGATCGGGCGCCAAACCTCATCGGAGCAAGGACAGTTGAAGGAGCCGAGCGACTTCCGTGTCGAAGGTTAAGTTGCAAACGCGAAATCATGATGGCAGTCATGATCTGGCTAAAGCTGCAGTGGAATGTAAGTGGCATGAATTGAGGATTCGTTCATAACACTTACCTCGCTCCCAGTGCTTTGAGATCCGGGGGCGAAAGCTGTATGAGAGCATCGTTGATGAGTCGGCTGTATAACAGGGCTGCCACTTACAAAATAAATCAGGCAATTCAGCAAGTTCACACTGAATATGACTAGAAAATAGAGAATGCCGTCCCGCAAAAGAATGGTCATGGCACTTGGAAGGATGAGCAGGATGTTTTGGCAAATAAGAGAAGACCAACTTCATCTTTCCATGACGACTTTGATACCGGATTGTACGCCATAGAGTCAGGACAAAAATGCAGGTGTCGGTGACGATGGGTGCAGCCCAGAATACCCCTATTCAGCAAGAGCTCAGGAGCGATTGCAATCAATTCTTATTTGACATACCAAACCAGGCATTGTTTCCCGTAAGGACGCATCCTTTAAGAAATCAGTCCGATTGTGTATTGGGGTCTAAGAAGGTACCTGAGAATCCAGGAGGAAGAGGGACACCTATGTGAGCACGACATGTTCAGCACCAACGAGGGAAAAGATTGTAGACTACCCACGGATACCGAAATGGAGGGCCCACGACATCAAAACAATCTGTGCCGAAAGGAGGCTCAGAAGAAAGGCCAAAACAAACTTGTTGAAAAGGTAAAGTGCGTAGACTCGAAGGATCAAGGTCACTAAACTTCTGTTGGGAGACCGTATGAATTATGCAAAGAAATGACCTACATTCAGCAACTATATACACGTCAATAAAACCCGGAATTGTTAAAGAAACGAGAGACCACGCACTTGTGATCAAACTCAAAGTAGCTGCCCCCGGAAATTTAACATAGCGTTCACATCTGAGGATTGTGGTGAGAGAAATGCCGATTACGGACAGAGTCACCTACGTCTAGTGAAAAAAGAGGTGACGAGGATGGAGGAAAAAGCAATGCGAATACTTACGGAAATCGACCAAGAAGTCTCGTAGAATGCTAGACCCAGAGTAAGGCTCTACCGATACATCGATAGCGGTCAACAGCTTACCGATTTGTAGGATAATGAACTGGCAATGGGTGACGTACCGATTGATATAGAAGAGAAGTGAGGCCAACGTGAAAGGTTGAGTCCATATCTTGTCCACCTCGTCGGATAGAGTCAAGACTGATAAGATAAAGAGTGAACAGTCGGGGTTGGACGGGGGAAAAAACGCAGACGGTGGTCGTAGATATACAGGGCATAATTTGCAGTCTGGAACTTGTAATTGGCTTGCCTGATAGAATATTAGTCTTGCACAGAAGCAGTCGGTACGAGATACGCACAGACGAGAGAATGCTGTAGCTAAAGACTCCATTGGATTCCTGAAGCAACTGATGGTGGGGCCCTTTATTTATCTACGAAGGCGCCACAGGCTCAATGCGTGTTCCAAGTGGATTTAACGAGATCGCAACGCGGGCGTCTCGGAGCGGCGCCATGGGGCTAGGCGATGTTTCAGGGAATTTTGTTACATATGTGAGATGCTATCGTATCACAACACATTTGTCACAAAGTTTCGAGGACCCATAGATCAGTCAGTTCGTCGTTTCAAAGCACCAGTTGAATGGGTGCCTGATATTCTCGAGTGAGAAATAAAAAACTGTCCTTGATACCAATCTTGAATTGAAAGTGTCTACAGGTGCTTTGGAGAATCAGACAGAGTACAGCATGTCAGTCAATTGGAATTTGTTCCCCCAGCGCCCCCAGCGTCATTCAACAGTGGAGCAGATACAGACTCGGAGCAAGCAAGAGCCTAGTAGTGCGACCCGCAGACCACTAGGACTCGGAGGATCCGGAGTACTGGATCGCAGATACGATTCCTCTTGTCCGTCGCGCTCCATTGGCCCCGGTGGCATTGGGTGACCAGTAGTAGATCAGGCCGTGTGTGCGTTATGTAATTGCTGTCGAACTTACTAAGCTTCTGATAGACATCATGATGCGATTATGGTCCACAAATGTCCTGCTAAGTGGTGGACGGGCAAAGCGGAATTCTCGACACTTATAGACCCAGCGCTCATAAGTCCAGCGTCTCTCTCCCAACAATCAGTAACGACAACGGTGGTGGCCGCGGGAGTCGGATCTAGATTTCTACCTCGCTAAAAGTATACTTTCTATGTATGCATGCCTCCGTGTCCACAAACCTCCCAATTCAATTCTCCCAGCATCAGCGGACCCACGGGAGGATTCAAGGCGGCGCAGGCCAATCTGCGCTCGCTGTAACACTCTAGATCTTCCAAATAAAACAGTTCTAATGTGCCGTAAATTTAAGCCCTCTCTTATAAGTCGGATTTTGGACGGGATCCCGCACTTTCACTAGAACTTGGACCATGTCGCCCTCTGACTCAGGTGTCACGAATATTGTCGCACTCGCGGATCTCATATCCAGCGCCGTCAAGGATGTCGTCGCAGAATACTCAGCTGCTGGTGTCCCTATGCCATCTCTCTCTTCCACAGTTCCTGGTCCGTTTGATACCCCGGAAGCCACGCCTTTCAAGCTTGCCAAGGCCATTCGAGTTATAGACGCTGCCTGTGCTCAGCTCATGTTTAGCGTCGGAAGTCCTGGACACGTCATCACGAATGTAAAGATGTTATCACAACCTTCATACTGTAGTCAGCTCACCAATGTTTTCGTTTTGACAGAAATGTTACGGAGTATGATTTTACTATATTCCTCCAAAATGAGCATTCATATCTTCTTTGCAGTTCCAGGAGCCAGCCTGCATGCTCGTGGCTACCGACGCTAAGATTGCCGACCATCTTCTGAATAAACCGGAAGGAGCTCATGTCGACGAGTTGAGCCGTAAAACAGGCATCGACGCCGGAAAGCTTGGCCGAGTCTTGCGCCTTCTTGCTACCAAGCACTGTTTCTCCGAGGGTAAATGAGTGTCATGTCTCTTGCGTCGCGAAACTGTTCCTAATAAAAATCTAGTGGCACCAAATGTATTTGCTAACAATCGTCTCAGCATGAAGCTTCTTTCTACGGATCCAGTATCCAGTTTGGTTGGACATATGTGAGTAAAGTCTCTATAATTGCAAGTCTCCTATTGACGATTACCAGCACCGACGAGCCTGGTAAGGCTTGCACTGCATTGAATGAAACCCTCAAAGATTCGGAGACAACGTCCTCTGTGTTGCCGCAAGGCAGCGCTTTCAAACGTGCACATGGATGCACCATCTTCGAGTTCTATGCCTCTGTGCGTGATGCGTCTACATCTATATAGACCTCTACTGACGTCCCATCCAGCCAGAGCAGAATGAGCGGGCTCAGGTGTGTTCGTCGATGTCGCGGAAATGTCTCCCTGACCATCTCCGTGTAGCGTTTTGGTCAGGCAATGGTCGGCTGGGGAGAAGTCACTGGCAAGGGCATGCTGCCAAAAGGTTCGTGAATCCAAGACTGTCCCGTGCATCGAATGAAGAGGCCGCGACTCCTAGTCTATCCATGGGGCTCCCTCCCGGAAAATACAGTCGTTTGCGACGTGGGCGGCGGAAACGGGCATGCGACTATAGAACTTTTGAAGGGCTTCCCCCAACTCAAGATCGTGGTGCAGGACCTCCCGGGGTGGCAGAACAGGGCAAAGAGGTCCCCATGTTCGATGCGACCCGACTTCCATGACTAATATTTTTTTCTTACAGTATTTACACAAGGAGGTAATGGACCAGTCACTCAAGAAACGCGTTCAGTTTGTTCCCGCCGATTTCTTTACCGACTCGGTGGTACAAGACTGTGATATATACTATGTGTGCACCGTTTTCGCCGCCCTGGTACTTGATTGACACTCTTTAGATCCGCCACGTCCTTCATGACTGGCCGACCGGCGAATGTAAGAAGATCCTGGACAATGTTCGAAAGGCCGTCAAGCCATCTAGCCGGGTCTTCATCCGTAAGTTTCCAGAATAGTCCCTCCGAGTGAGAACCCCATGCATTTCCCCAGACGAATTTGTCCTCCAGCACATCGTCAGGGACAGCGCCTTTGAGGGCAAATTTGAAAAGGTGAACACATCCGTTTCCCGATCAGCTCTTCGGCGCTTACTCGCAATCGCCAGGCCCCTGAACCTCTGCTCCCGAATTTCGGTATCGGGAAAGTACGGCCGTACGCGCAGGACATCAACATGATGGTCTGTCTCAACAGCCAGGAGCGCACGCTGCCGCAATTCATCGAAATGGGGTATGTCCACCTTCCATTGCTGGCGGTGCATTCTCCCTGATTGCTTGTGCAGAGCGCGCAGCGGCTTCGAATTCGTCAAACTCTGGGACCACGGCGAGGTCGGTTGATGGAGTTTGCGCCCAGTGCTTCTTACACGGGTTAATGAACGCAGCTGTAGTTGGTGTATGCAGAGATACTCGCCAGGAATTCTGGTGCATGTAAAATATGTGTTAATTGAACTCGTCTACTTCCCTGCGTCAGAAGCTGTGCCTCCAGAGCCTTGTTGTTATCCGTTCAAGAATGTATCCTCCTACGTCTGACAGGACTTCCAAAATTGATCGACCGAACAGCTCGCTCCAACAGGAAAGATGATCCATCAGAACATTGGATAGCATTGCAGATAGCGGATTAGTAGGAGGCTGTAACGATACACAATATAGTCGATCACCCAACAGAACATAACATAGAAACGAACCACCTGAGAAGAAATGACGCGGTCTAGATAGAAAAGCATGCAAGCTAGAAGATACCTAGATAAAGAAATAATATATGTATAACGAAGCCGAACAGATGCACAGACGCCATAGGTTGTCGTGAGGGCATGGAGTCGGAAGCGACCCGGGGTCGGATAATCATGCGGCGTGCGAGGGCATGGTAGTAGTGCGTGCGTGTCAATGAGGTGAGTGGGCGAGTCGTCAGTGGTGAAATCCCGGCCATGATCAGTGTCGTGCGTGCGTGTATGCGTGTATGCGTTGTGTTCGTGTCCCGTCTGTCAGCGGTGTGGCCCCTTCTATGCGTTTTGGAGGATGATCTTGACGAAGTTGTCCAGAAGGCGCTCGCGCTCCTCAGTCCCGAGGTGGGGCGCCTTGCGCAGGAGGCGCTCCACGCGCGCAATGATCCCCGTCGACCCATCGAACGGGATCTCGTGCGCGTCGAAACGATGGACGTCTGCGCAACCAAACAGTCAGAAACGAACAACGCCCAAGCCACCGCACGACTCACACTTCTTAAAGCTCTGGTACCCGTCCTCGTCCAGCGCATTGCGGAACACGTCTGCGACCTCCCGCCCCTGCTGCTGCCGCCGGCTCGCGCTCAGGCTCCGCCCGAACGACGATTCGGGCATCACGGCGTCCTCACGTACCTTTGTCGGTGCCCACGCGAGCCCCAGCCCAAGGTCCAGGGAGCGCCCCTTCGTCCCCGAGCGGTGGCCGACGCTCACCCCCGTGTGGGTCGAGCTTGTCGTGCTCGATGTCGAGTGGTTGACGTTGTGCCCCCGCCCCGGCACGGATGGCGCCAGCGGCAGCTTCACCCGTCGCTCCCGCTCCTCCTTCTCCTTCTCCCACTGCCGCTCGCGTTCGCCCTCCCGCGACTTCTCGCGCCGCACACCGAGGGGCAGCGTTGGCACCGGCGGCTCGAACGCAAACTTGCCGTGCTGCCGCTCCTTCACCGCACCCATCGCGCTCTTCGTCGCCTTGCTCCCGAACCCGAGCCCGCTCGTCAACTTTGACAGCCCGGTGCTCAGCCGCCGCCCGGTGCTCCGCCCCCAGCTGCTCGTCCCCCCAGTCACATTGCTATGCGACGTAGACCCCGACGCACCCGTGTGGTCCGGCTCGAGCTCCACGGGCGGTGGCGGCGGCGGTGGCGGCACCATGCGCACGTTGCGGTTTGCGCCCGCCAACAGTCGTGCAGACCCGACGCCCGCCATCCCCGCGGCCATCGACCGTTCTGGCCGCCCATCCACCGACGCACCGCGCAGGGGCTCCCGCCGCGCGCGCGCAAAGCCCACGCCCAACGTGGTCGCCGCGCCGCGTGCCGCGGGGCCTGCGCCAGCACCCGCGCCCCACCCGGGCCGCTCAAAGTCGAAGCTGCCATGCTTCCGCCCAGACACAGACCCTATCGTGCTCTGCGTCTTCGGCGGCATCCCGTTCGTCGTCGCGGTCGTGGCCGTGGTCGCAGTCGCAGTCGGAGTTGCAATTGCCACCGATGACTTCTTGGAAGTGGCGATCAGATGATGCATCTGTCCGTTTGCGGACGGTCGGCCGGATGCGGCAACGGCAGTGGTGGCGCTAAAATTGGCAATGTGCGCGTGCGGTTCGTTGTCTACTTCTTCGACGCCCTTGCCCTTCCACCTGTCCTCTGCGATCCCGCCCAGTCTACCTGAGGGGCGATATGACCGATACGCGTTGGACGCGGAGTCGATCGAGGGTCGGCGCTCGCGCGTCGATAAGGATGAGGTTGAGGCGGTCGTCGAGGTGCTCATGCGCGGTGATACACCTATCGCGGGACGCGACTGGGAGTTTATGACCCTGGGGTGACTGCTGACCACGGTGGGGGACGCATGCGCCGTCGACGCACGCGGTGCGGGAGTCGACGACGAACCTGCGACGGACGCGCGCGGGCTGCTGATACTGCGGATGTGGGCCGTGGACGTCGAGCCGATCACGCTGGCGGCGGAGGCGCGCGGGCGCGCGGTACTCCCGCCGATTGTGCTCATGCTGCTGCTTTGAACCCGCGGAGTGGGCGTCGGCGTCGCAGGATCCTGGACACGCGCTGTGTTGCCAACCTCGGACATGTACTTTCTGCCCGATTGTTTGAGCTTTTCTGGTGGCGGCATCGGGTCTGCGACGATAGTGGAGGGAGAGATGTGGGCTTGCGGGGCGAGTTTTTGGGCTGCCGGTGAGTGCTTGAGAGTGGGAATTCTCGACGCCGTCGTGCTCGTTTTGTGCGGTTGCGGATCCGAAGGAACCCGCATACCCGTACCCACGAAGAACTTGGACAGGCTATCTAGTTTTGAGGCGGACCCTTGGCCGACGTTCTGATACGACTTTGGTTTTGATTTCAGTTTGGACTTGGGTGTCGGCGACGGTGGTGCGCGGCGCTGGGGAGAAGGCGAGCCTTGTCGGCGCACTGGCGACGGCGGCCGCACGTCCGACGGGGTACTCGGGCGTGAACTGCCAAAGGATGATTTTCGAGGACTGGGAAGCGTGATGCCAAAGAGGTGGAAATTCTTCCTGGCCACAAGTTGCTTTGGGCCGGGAGCGGGGGCCATTGGGGGCTCCTCTTCTACTGGGGCGATGGCAATAGGAGCCGGGGCGCGTTTGCGCGGGGTAATATTCGCTGGGGTGACTGTGCTGGCAGTGCCCGTTGTGGCAGCGGATAAGGGCCGGGACTGGAGAAGCGAAACTGGTTTGTGGGGGCTCTGCGGAGAAGGCGGCGAGGGCGGCTCAGGGACATTCACGGCGTCCACTTCCATTGCTTCCTTGTCCCCGTGGGATCGAGAGCCCGAGCGTGACCGCGAACGGGAGATTAGATTGAAGACCTAGCGGGTGCTTGAGGCGTGTGCGGGACGTGAGTAAAATGAGCTGACTGACCCTGCTGTCTGCTTTTGCGGGCCGTGAAGCGCGAGCGTTAGCGATGTTGTCGAGCATGTCCTGCTTAACGTAGCCTGCCGCGAGGGAAACCTTGGTCGTGGAGCGGCGGTGCTGATTCTCCTGAGTGCGAATACATTAGGAAACACGGAGACGCGGATACCGACGGACATACGTGGATAGATACGCGTCTGGAGGTGAGGCTGCTCGAGCGGAGGAGTGAGGAGAGCTGGAACAAGTCGGATCAGGGACGCCTCGAGGCAGGAGTAAAAACAGCGCACGTCTTTTGGAAGTCTGTTGAAGAGCGACAGACTGCGGCGGACGTCGTTGCGGGACTTTAAGGGCCCGTCGGGGCAGACATCGGGAGGAGCCGCATCAATGTCCATCGAGGCTCAGCAGCTCGCCCGACACTGCGAGAGTCAACGCCAGATGTGACGTCGCGTCAGCGTCACGTGTATACATAATTGACACAGCTTTGCAAGGGGTTACGGAAACCATAATTTATGAGTCTGATATTATGCCATAATACCCCTGGGGTCCCGCCAACATACGTTTTGGGTCAATGTATCCATATCGCTGGAACAAAACATTGTGATGATTTTCTGTCTTGCAAATGTATTTGTTTTATGTATGGACACATTTTTGAAGCTTAAGAGGTCAGCGGAACTTGCCGAATGACGTCAACACGTGTAAGCAACACGCTCATGTCTTTGCTCACGGGCAGAGTAGCTTGTTCGTGGGCAGCTCCACTGCTCCTCTGTTAAATTATTGGTTGGCCAGGCAACCTCATTCTCGCGGAACGAAACACGTGCTTGACGACATCACAAACACACCTTCCAAGCGGCAAAAGTAATCATCGAAACTCATTTTTTGTTACATTAGACCTTATTAGCAGCCCGCTAAAAGTGAATTCTCTAGTCAAAGAAAAATTCGCCCCTTGAGCAAAGTTGGCGACCCAATTGGGATTTACTCCGGAAATCGTGGGGCGGCCACGTGACAGAACACCAACAGCGCGTCGCTCCTCTCTCTGTCTCTCCTGCCCTCACTCTGCCACGATGCTACGTGGGCTCCTAATACTGCTCGGTGCTATACTAGCGTCCATATTAAGCGGGCGACGCGAGCAGGGAGCGCGTCCGAGTTGTCGACGAGCACAGCCAAAAAGGATTACTCAGCTTCCGCCTGTGATTGGACACGCCCAATATGGACACGGCGAGAGCGGACCGACCGAATAAAAGCGCTCCACAGAGCTGCATAATCAAGCACATAATCAGAAAACAGGCGCTGCTAATAAGGTCTATTAACTTGGCCTCAGCCTTTTAACAGTATACCGTCAACTGAAAATTCTACATTAGAGCTTATTTGCAAGTGATGCAAAACCCATTTCTGTATATCAACGATGAGCCCATTTCGATTGTGGAGCTACAAAAAGTCGTAGATATTTTGGTCAAGAATCCATCGTCCAAAAGGGGATTGCACGTGGCCGGCCGGATGTCCGAATCCAGCACCGCCGGCCGTACCCTCTCAAACTACGCGCTCGACGTTCGTCGCGTCGCCGCCACCGTTCTTGAGCGTCCAGGACGCGTTCTGCTGGTAGACATGGAAGAGATCCCCGTCATCCATTTCTATCACGGGAGCGAGGATGTAGGCGAGAAAGCGTCTCAGAGGGCTGGCTGACATGGTCGGGATGAAAGAGGTGAAAGCGGTGCAGCGGCCGGAGCGCGCGTGTTGAGGAACATCACCTGACCGTATTCTGTGATGACGCGACTGAAGTGGAGCTCAAATTTCTGGTCCGTTTTGATCAAGTCTCGGGCGATTTTTCATCGGTGAAATATTTTTCATCACTTGCAAATAAGCTCTATTCCCTCTACATATTATCTAGTTTCCAAGTATAATACTTAGTCCAGCTTTATGTAGTACTATAGCTTCAACATACAATATTATATTCTTTGCTGATGACCCAGTGCCCCTGAGGTCTAGCTTTTTTCGGAGAAAATGCAACTTTGGTGATAGAAATTGTATGTAGTACATTAATGGTACCTAATGGCAGCCCCCATGGTCTGTGCAAACTACTCGCGAAACGGGGAAACTGGTATCCGCATTGGGAACGCGGATCACGGACCGGGTGGTGGTGGCCACATCGGTTCCGGGGTCCTTGATGGGAGGTTTTGGGTAGTTGATGCCGGAAGTTTTGTTTCTGCCACCCCTTGCAGCTTTGGGCAAGCTTTGGGCTAAGTAGGAGTTTAGGTCACGGGCGCTAGCTGGCCCATTGGCCATCTTTATTATTTTATAAACTGCTTATATCACAGGGAGCATAACCCAAAAAATCATGTCAACCAATGAGAAAGATATGTCGAAGATGCTTACAATGATTTTAGCATGTTCTACCATAGGATATCTTGAAATTATTCAAATGTCTTTTACATAAATCGTGGTGTTTAGGGTAAGTTTAATATAAGCCACAACATCTTTTTCGGTGGAACATCCAAAAGTCATTGTGAGTAACTTTCACATATGTTTTCAATAGTTTGGTGTTGCTTTTTGTGATATGCCCCCTGTGTTAGGATACCCCCTGTGACCGCATTTGCAAGAGAAGAACCACTCATATGTATGTCAACATCCTTTGTGCTCCGTTGTATATGTATAATGACATCATGTTTCAAATTGCAGCCATTCAGACACCAGAGGACACTCTGTGGCTCCCGTGTTTATTTTATTCAATCTGGATCTGCATTGCTACATCACCAAGGTCAGTCTGCTGTGTTCATCAAGCGGTGTAAGAAGCACTAGGTGCAAACTTCAGAATTCAGAGTTGCTGAGCACTCTTGAAGAACACTCAGGAATTCAGCCAAGACAGTGATGTCTTGGCTCCTGATATACTTGAGCCAGATGTCAGAAGCCAGGAAGGAACAAGGGGGCAGGTGAGCCATGAGGATCAAAACTAAGTGGAGGGAGGAACAGAGAAAATGTATAAAATGTGCAATCAAAGAGGAGATAGTTCAGCAAGGGGATGGGTGAACAAAGCCAAGTAGGACATCCTGGAAGGGTGGGGCAAAATACTCAGAGTGAAGGACGAACTGTAAACAGGGCAAAGCTTAGAAAGACAAGGCAAGACATTGAGGCCCTGATAGCAAGACACAGAAAGGAAAGATGCCAGTTGAAGAGTCAAGTGGGAAGAGCAGGGAATGACACAGTGTGCAGAACCAAGGACAGAGAGAGCATAGAAATCCAAGGACAGAGAATGGGAGTAGAGAGACAGGCCAAATCCAAAATAAAGTGGTTGGGGTAGCAAGTCTGGGTAATCTTGTGAAACTCTGTTGTGCTGGGGACTCTAGGAGAGCATTTGCAATTGTTGGATTTCCAGAGGTGTTGAAATCAAAGGAACACGAGGGAGGAGGATGTTGGAACAGCAAAATGCCTTGAAGGTTCGCAGAAGAGAGAAAAGAAGGGACGCACCTGAGAGGCGAGAGTGAAAGATACTTATGCTGACGATCACGTGCTCGTGCGGTGGCGTGCTAATTGTGCATTGTAATTTGTAGCAGCCACAAGCTTGGACATGGCCGAGTTGCATTCTGCTCACTCAGCGCTATCAAGCACGGCTGCCATTGCTGCCCCAAACCATGTCGCGCTTCATGTCGCGCTTCCCGCCCCGTCTGCGCGGTGTCCGCTACTCGTCAAGCATCCCGCGCTTTCCATGTGTCGAGGCCCACGCAACCCGCGAGTCCCGCCTCGCCTCCTTCGCCTCCTCCGCCCACCGCCCATCCGACTCGTCCTCCGGCCCCGAACCCCCCTACGCACGCCCAAATCCTACTTCCTACACCGTCTTCCGTTCCCCAAAATTGCTCCCGCTCACGTACCACACAGCGCCGCTCCCTACATTCGACATCGCATATGAGACCTGGGCCCCTCTCGCCGTCTAAGGACAACGTCATCCTCCTCCACACCGGTCTCTCAGCCTCCTCCCACGCCGCCTCCACCGCCACCAACCCCGCCGAGGGCTGGTGGGAAAAGTTCATCGGCCCCGGCAAGCCGCTCGACACCAACACCTTCTCATCATCTGTACGAACGTCCTCGGCGGCTGCTACGGCTCGACCGGCCCATCGTCCACCGAACCCGCCACGGGCACACCGTACGCGACCCGCTTCCCCATCCTCTATCTTCGACATGGTCCGTGCCCAGTTCCGCCTGCTGGACCACCTTGGCGTCGCGAGGCTGTACGCGAGCGTCGGCTGCAGTATGGGCGCGATGCAGAGCCTCGCCGCGGGCTGGCTGCATCCGGAGCGCGTCGGCAAGGTCGTCAGCATCAGCGGCACCGCGCGGAGCAGTCCCTCGAGCATCGCCATGCGGTATGCACAGAGAAGTGGTATGTGATCATGAATAAATCCCCACGACACGTATCGATGTCACGTCAGTTCTCATGGCGACCCGAACTGAACAATGGCTTTTACTACGACGGCCTGCCGCCGCACATAGCATGAAGCTCGCCCGCGTACGTCGCGTTTCTCCTCTGCGCGCTCACGCCCTGACCTGTGCACAGAAATCGCGACGATAACGTACCGCTCCGGCCCCGAGTGGGACGCGCGCTTCGGCCGCCAGGTGCGGCCCCTCCCGCTGACGCCGCCCCGCCATGCCTCGCGTCCCCGCCCTCTGCCCGACTTCCTCATCGAGACGTACCTCGACACCAGGGCGAGCAGTTCTGCCTCAAGTACGACGCGAACTCGCTCATCTACATCTCCAAGGCGATGGACCTCTTCGACATGACGCTCCCCGCGCTTCAGGAACTCCGCCTCGCGCCCGGAGACACCGCTCCCCTAACCGGTGACCCCCACATGCACACGACGTCGCACTCCAAGTCGCACCACCACCACCAAATCCCCCGCCCACCTGCCCGCGCTCGCACAGGGCCTCGCGCCGCTCGCGCGCACGCCACGCTCGTGCTCGGCGTGCAGAGCGACATCCTGTTTACCGTCGAGCAGCAGCGCGAAGTGTCGACGCGCTGCGCATGCGGGCAACGAGCGCGTCGTGTACTACGAGCTTGGTGGCGTGTGGGGGCACGATACGTTCCTGTAAGTGTTGATGGTGTTTCTCGCCTTGCAGTGTTCTGACACGATTCAAAGGCTTGATGTTTTGAATGTCGGGGGTGCGATCCGGGGGTTCTTGTCATGATTCTTGTACTATATGTTAATGTATAGAGTAACAGTTAACACATTTCTTGTTTGAGTCTTAGCCTCGATATCTGTGTCACACTGCTCCTCGTCTGCCAATCTATTTGATTAAAAACCAAACGAAGCAAGTCACCTTTATTATGTGGAGCTAGCGAAAAAAAATGCAACTGATACTAATGAGCTATGTTTGTCTCAGACGCCCCGCCAAGCAACGCCCAGATTATTTCCGATCGGGCTGCGATCGTTGATGTCATCACTTATATAATCACCTGTGATCCTTTGTGCACGGCGACTCGAGTTCAAGTATGACGGAGTTATGGACCACTGCCATTTGGAGCAATTTTTTTCTTTCTCCGGGGCTGTCAGTGCGCCCAAGTTGGCTATTTATTGCTTATATAACTATGCCTAATGCAATGCCGTGGGCAGATTCACGGAGATGGATCACGTATCTGATTGTGTAGCAAATTGCTCGAAAGAACAAAAACGCAGTCTTGTAGTCTTCCCTGAAACTCAGGCAATGACCGAATCAGTATGCTTGAAAAGTTCAGTACATACATATAGACAAAACATAAACAAAATTGTGGGACTTCCTGAGAAGTAGGACTCCGAGATAACACCTTATTTAATTATTAATGAACGAGAAGACGCCACCGGCTTTGAATATTCTCATGCGGTTACACCGTGGCCGGAAGAACAACCACCCGGAGAGTCCAGATCCCGAGTCCCACCTTCATGTCTAATTTTAATCACCCCCAGTCTGCTCTTGGTCTGCTCCTGGGAATTTTCCATCATTGCTTATGAATTATTCGAGTCAATTTCTCGAGGAAGTCACAACGAGTCACGGTCGGTGTTCAATAGAGACCCGGACAGTCAAGTCTTCATGTCTGTCCCACAACATTTTCTGACGCTCGCAGATCTGTCTGTCGGGCAGATAAAGCGGCTGCTGCAGCACTCCGCCGCCCTCAAGCACACATCCGAGCCATGGCTCCTACCCCAGGGAACCCTCTCCCTCAAGAGGGCCAACTCCCTCCGCCTCCCCTCCCAGTCCCTCTTCATAAGACTGTCGCCATGCTCTTCTCCAAGCGCAGCACCCGCACCCGCCTCGCCGCCGAGACGAGCGTCGCGCTCCTCGCGGCCGCGCGCTCTTCTTGGGTCGCGAGGACATCCAGCTCGGCGTCAACGAGAGCCCGCGCGACACCGCGCGCGTCATCGGCGGCATGTGCCAGGGCATCTTCGCCCGCGTCGGGGACCACTCAGAGATCGAGGTGCGTCCGCGTCCGTGCCCGTGAGCGCCTCCGTGCCGACCGCGCACCCGCAGGAGCTCGCCAAGCACTCGCCGCCCCGTGGTCAACGCACTCTCGTCGCTCTGGCACCCGACGCAGATCCTCGCGGACCTCCTGACGCTGCACGAGCACGCGCACCTGTTCGCCAAACCCGACGTAGAGGCGGCCCCGCCCCCGCCGACCGCAAGCGCGCGGGTGCCGACCTCCCCGAGCTGCGGCCGCTCACGATCGCGTACGTCGGCGACTCCGCAAACGTGCTGCATGACATGCTCGTCACGCTCCCGCGCCTGGGCACAAGCTGCGCGTCGCGACGCCCGCGGACCCCAAGTACCGCGCCCGCCGCCCGTGTGGGAGCGCGTTGTCGCGCTCGGGTGCGACCAAAACGACGGCATCTGGTGGGGCGAGGACCCGAAGGACGCCGTGCGCGGCGCGGACGTCGTCGTCACCGACACGTGGATTTCGATGGGCCAGGAGGCTGAGGCCACGCAACGCCTACAGGACTTCCAGGGCTACCAGGTCACGGAGGAGCTATGCCGCGCCGGGGGCGCGAACCCTGACTGGAAATTCATGCATTGCTTGCCGCGGAAGAAGCACGAGGTAGATGACGAGGTGCGCGTAGTCATATTTTACTCTGCGGACAATATTCACTCATACTACAGGTCTTTTACGGTCCTCGATCGCTTGTCTTTCCCGAGGCCGACAATCGCAAGTGGACAACCATGGCCGTATTCGAGTGTGTTCTCGTTTTTATTACCATTTACTCGTTGACACCGGTCTACCCAGTATTGTAATCGGTAAATGGGATCTTGATGGCGACGGTACGCCTCGATGGGTCAAAAATAAGCAGCAGCAAGGCAAGGACAAGGGGAAGGGGAAAGGGAAGGAGCAGGAGCAGGAGCAAAATCAGGAGAACTGAAAAGTGGCCTACACACCGAACTGCAAGGTGCAGTATAATCTAGTGCATGACTGAGTGGTGCATAATTTTGTTCTCTCCAATACTCAGAATGATCAAGGTCTGAAGCAAATGACTGTATGTACGCTAGAACTCACATATCTCACACAAGATGTCACGCTCCAGGGCTTACATATCAGGGTATGATGCAGAATGGTATCAACGGCACGTAACACCTTCGGCTGGGGTGTTAAAATGCAAGTAGGACCCTTCGACACCCCTAGGGTGCCGCAAGATGAAGCAATCGATAGGGTGGTCGCGTTAAATATCGCCCGGCTCATGAACTACAATGTCCATGACGGACCTGATACGCAAATCAGCACAACAGGGTCAGATCAGAGCGCCAAATCACACCTCAAGTTCATTGAGTACCCGGATACCACGTCCGTCAGTGTCAGTGTGTTGATCGAGTGGACGCCAGGCGTTACAGCGAGGAATTCCATTCGAACTGACTGGCATGCAGCTGGGAGGAGTGGTCTGACGGGTAGATGAAGAAATGAGGAGCGTCAGAAGAACACAGTAATACAACGCACCCAATCCTGACTCGGTTATCCAACGGCACTATCCCAGGAGAAACCATTCTCTCTCCCGGATTTCTGCCCCTCCCACGTCGCCGATCCGGGCAGGTCACCTCGAACCGTCGCGTCCACTCGCTTTGATTGAACACGAAAATATCCAGCGTAAAGTGGTCGAGTGGGTATATCTTCCCCAGCTCGTCACCCCTTTGATGTCCCGCACTCCATCGCTCGTCTTTCCCAGGTCACCCCCAACCTTCCGTGCCCCTGACGCGACAAGTCCAACAGACACGACGATAGCCTCCCCGCTCCTAACACCACTGTTATCCCCATCCGACTGATACTTGTCCTCCTCCCGTATCGTGCCACCTTCAGCGACCCCCATCCCCGCCCCGAATCCGAACCCACCCCCGAGGCCACCTCCGCCGCCACCTCCGACCGTAACAATCGGTCCTGGCGTCTGGGGTCCGCTCCCCACACCCGCATCCATGACCAGCCTCTCTCCCGCCGAATCTCTACGCTCTTACCTGCTGCGCCCCCGCCCACCCCTTGCGCGTGTGTATGCGCCATCACCGCGGGGGGTGTGGGTGGTATCGCAGACCTTGTCGGATACGACGGGTACGCGGGCGTCATTGGCATCGGCGGCTGCCCCTGCCCCTGCCCCTGCCCTGAAAAGTCGCCTTCCAGCGTGAGCCGGGGAGGCGCGGGCTGCGGGGCCGCATACGTCGTCGGTGACCGGGGCATCTGCGCTTGCGCAGTGACGGACGGAGGGGTGTATTGGTTACCCGGGCCGTACGACGACGAGCGTGGGAAGCCCGGAAGCGGCGGAACCTCGCGCTCCTTGTTGGCGCTATTGGAGGGATTCAGCATTGACGTCGAGGCGCGATACCCTACGCCGGTGCCTGCAGACTTTATACCCAAGGCGCGCGCAGCGACGATAGCCTGGCCGCCTGGTAGTGTATGACGTTTGGTTGTGCCTGCCGTTGGGGGCGTCATAATAGTTGGAGGCGAGGAGTCGCGGAGTACGGTAACGAGACTATCAGAGCGGGGGCGAGGATTGGTGGGGAACGGCGACGCCGGCTCGGGGAGTGCATTTGGGATGTTTGCACCGTCTGCTTCGAGATCGTCATCCGGAACAGAGTGCGGCTGCGCTGACAGATCCAGCACGCAGTTCCACTTGGAAGAGAATGTCTTGGTCGGATATGAAAGTGTCGTTGGAGATGATGGCGACGACGACGAGTCAGGTGTCGAAGGTGGGGAGGAGGAAGAGGAAAGATACGGCTTCCCGAATATACTGATTGTTACAGCGCGTTGCAGCATCTCCTGGACCCCTGTATCCTTCACCAAGCCCATGGCAAGTGCCTCGTCCGGCGACCGCAAGAAGGACACGGCATAGAGGAGGTTATACTGCTCCATTGCCCCTACCCGCATTGGGAAGACTGAGTTGCCGCCTTTCCCGTTGGCGACTCCCCATCCGACGAGCACCGCACGCGCTCCCGCATCGTCGACTCCTCGATCTTCACGTCCACCCTCTCTACTTCAAACCCAACCCCCGCCCCGATTCTCCTGAGTTTTCCACCTCGACGCACAGCACGACGGTCCGCTCATCCGTTCCCGCCTCCAGCCTGTCCCACTCTTCATCTGCATCCTCGTCCGCACTCGCCTGCCCGCTAGACGTGGGTAGAAGCACGGAGGGAACGAACACCGTGCGCATGCGCACGCGAAAGCCCGAGACCGTACGGAGCGTCTTGCGAAAGCTCTTGCGCAAAGTCGCGGGCCCGCCAGCGAGAGTGGGGTGCTGGGGGCGACCAATCGCGGTCATCGGGGAAGGAGAGGTCGCGGGGAGCGGAGTGCGGGCCGCAAGGGGCTGAAGCGTGAAGAGCTTCAGGCGTGAGACAGAGCCAAGGCGCGCGGTAGGAAGGCCGAGGGTGGAGGGAGGGAAGGAGGGGCCAGCTGAAAGGCCTTCGAGGAGGTTGATCTCAGGTAAACCAGAGATAGTGGGTTCGGCGGCGGGGACAGCGGCGGTGGGAGAGGGGGGAGTGCCGTTTGTAGCGGTAGGGGTGGTGGGGCTAATGGGTGCCGTGGACGCTGGAAGATAATCCACCGAAGTGAGGAAGAGCGCAAGAGGATGGTTAGGACGTGACAGTGTTTGCGGTCGGTCCCGCAGCGTTGCGGAGACGGTGAGGCAAAGTAGCGGGTCATTTACAGCAAGCCGGAGGAAGGCTAGAAAAAGTGAGATTAGGTGACGCGATGGAAAGACGTACGTACAAACGGTGAGGGAAAGCCTATATACTGCGACCCACACCTCTTCCTCTGTCGACCACAACAGGGAGAAGGCCTCTTGCGAGTCTGCAGAGGAGTTTTGCCCCCATATACTGGCCAGCAAGAGCGTTCCCTCAGCTTTGAGATACCGTTTATCGGTTTCCGCCGATGAAGGAGTCGGATTCGGAGTATTGGGTGGAAAGATGGGCGGATGAGCTGATCGTGTACTGAGCTTGGCAAGGGAAGCAGTACGCGGGGTGCAGACAGTCGGGCAGTTCGGGGGGTCTCGGGTGAGCCGAGACCTGCAGGGACAGAAGAGATATAGGTCGCCTCTAATGAGATTTGCAGATGCGAAAGAAACGACAAGAGTTCCTTCGGTGGGTGGGCCGGGTCGATGGACGATGCTGCCGGTGGGTGGTCTACACGAACAACGAGTAACGCTTGGAGTTGTTCGTCTGCACGCTGGTCAGAGTTGAAGAGGCGAAAGGCATTCATTATGTACCGAAGAATGCTTGCGTTCGCTCTAGCGTACCGATGTTGAGACGTGAAAGCCAGTCGTCCGTAGAAGTTGCTGGCGGATATTCCAGGGATGTATCAGGAACAACGACATCGAGCGTAGCCGACGCAAAGAGTTGCCCGAGTGTTGCCATTTGGAAGTTGGTAAGCAGACTCGCCGATTAGTGGTAGCGGGGACCGTAGTACCTATTAACATTAACATCGACCGCGTAGCAGAGAAAGCTAAGCTCACAAACAATACAAGAAATAAAATTTGCGAAACGTGTTCGGCCCCAGATTTCTTGACAGGTATTCTTGCCGCGTATTTATAGCGGGTTTGTTGCTTCGCAGCCACAAGAGTTTGTGAACATAATCTCACCCAGGATCGATAGATTCGATTTATTCAGGCAGCGGTTT
>JARGXW010001241.1:0-27965 GCA_029204085.1 Mycena sp. CBHHK59/15
TACCTGGTGATGGATCAATATTTTCTTGATTGTCCAAGCTGATCCTCCTCTTCTTCAGTGCAGCAGTCTTGGCAATGTCCCTGGACGCTTGCGATTAGATGGACCAGCGGAAATAACCGGTCGAGGTCCCGGTCGAAGGCCACTGGCAGCAGCTACCTTTTGTGCAGACCAACCACAGTCGACCGGCACACAGAAACTGTAGAGGCCGAGTGTCGTTGAGTTGACATCCTCCTTGACATCAGAAGCAACCATCTTGTGACACCACAATAAGTATGAGTCAGATATTTATTAGAGCAGACATCACAACCAAAATTGTACTGCTTTGTGCCAGTTTGGAGCCGGTTGAGCAGTGAAAGGGGAATAGGTCCTGAGATCGTTCTCGTCTGTGATGAATATGAGAAAATTGGGTACCCATGTAAAGCCCTGGAGTCGATGACTATCTGCGCGAAGTGTGGTTTTCACAGAGGGGTGAACCAAAGGTGCAGCTGCTGGAACCGTGGAGCCAGTTAATTCTGAAGATATTGTTTATATAGATATAAAAAAATGCACCTTGCGCATGTCCGTCGGGCTGAATAATTGCATTAGGTTGAAACAGATTCAGCTCATGAGCCTGGTGCAGTTGTTCAGCAGCGAACTCGACCCGATGTGTCTGTAGCTAAAAATGCCATGCAGATATCGCACGTGACCATCAGTGTTCATGTGGAATGGGCAATCTCCAGACACATGCGGGAGTTTTGAACCAGGAAGTACAAGGTCCATTCAATTTTTCATAGTCAATAACAGTCTGTAAGAAGCGGAGCCAGAGTTTGTTGTTTTGACAAACATACACCGTCAATTTTCGGCCAGGTGTCAGCAACCTGAGAATTACAGGTTGGCTACATGTTAAGTGCTGAGCCGAGGGATCGGAATTGCCGAGAAAGCCCGAAGGTAAAGATTGGAGTTTGTCATGGAGTTCCGAAGGGTCAGAAGGTCGTTCTCGCAAGCACTACAAACAAGAGTGTGCGACTACCACTGGTTGAACATTTCAAGTTTTTTGGTGAAAAAACTAGTGAAAAATGTTTTGAATTTTACAGCAATTTTTCAGTGAAAAACCAAGTGAAAAACGTGTAACTTCTTCATGAATTTTTTAAACTTCAAAACTTTTTCAGCACTTTTTCAGAAATTTTTCACAAGGTTCAAAAAGGTCACCAAAATGTTTCAAGTTTTTCACCTACTTTTTTGGCGAAAAATTACTGTAAAATTTAAAACATTTTTCACCAAAATTTTCAGTGCAAAACTTGAAATGTTCAACCAGTGTACCCGGCTTGTAACCAAGGAGAGTCAAGTCCAGAGATAAGAACGGGAGGACGAGCAAGGATGCAGGAGGGCCGGAGGAGGCAAGGAATATCCGATAGGTCGGGAAGTCCGACTCAGGTTGCGTTGGGAAGGGAGAACGCAATAACATATATAATTATCAAACTGAAGAACAGAGGCTAAACTACTTAGCTTAAATACTAGTAAGCTAATTGTTTAGTGAAGTACAATAAGGTGTGAAAGATTAGTAAGTATAAGTCCATGGACAATAAGTCGTCAAGACAATCCTGTGAAGGATTAGTAAGTATAAGTCTGTGGACAATAAGTCGTCAAGACATCTTGTGAACGATGAGTAAGTATAAGTCCGTGGACAATAAGTGGATGTCGGATAAACTCCGAGAGTGAAGTAAGGGAATATGAGTAAGAGGATTCCGCTTGGTAATCCCTCATCGCATAATGCCCCTTGCGATGAATAGAAGTCCCCCTCGGAAATTCCGAAGTAAGTCCCATCGGAGCTCCGAGGAACTCCGAGTTGCACGGATATAACAGTATCCCCCTCTCAAGGCCGATTGCCCTCAAGAGGCTTGGAACTTTCTGGAACATCACGAGATGTCACGTGCTCGTTCCAGAATATGTATATAGGAAACTCCGAGCGGTGAAAATTTTCAATTTTTCACACCTTCGGAATCTCCATATCCGATGTCTCAACCCAGCGGCAGCAACCACGTGATCCATGAGTCCTTCAGCATATCCGAGATTCTCCGAGCTGACCACTCATAGGCTGCAAGAAATTCACCAAGCACGGTCTCCCATGCGATCGGCCAGAAGGGCCCCGTGGAGTCTCCTGCGTCCAATGTGTGACGCAAAAGGTCTATTGCGACCTTGGAGAGCAGATTCGGGCGGCCGCAGAGGCCCCGACAATGTCCGAACCGACGGACTCGAAGGTCGACGAAATCGACCAAGACATCGAACAGCTCTACGAGCTGTTTGACAAGTTTGCAACCACTGCGATCAAAGACGTGGAGAAGGCTTGGGATTTCCGAAGGGTGGTAGAGGCGGAAAATTCGAGGTTGAAAAGGCGGGTGAGGACATTGGAGAAGCAGAATGAGCTGCTCATGGGGTGGATTACCACATTCGACCCGAGCATGGAGTTCGAGGTTTCGGAGTCGGAGTCAGAGGAGCCGGAAAAGCCAAAGAAGAGAAAATCAGCAAAATCAAAAGGTAAGCAGAGGGAGGTTGGGTAAAGAGGAAAAAGTCGAAATGTCCAAAGATGTATTATAGTATAGTTTGTAATTTTTTTGAATGTTTTTTGTGACGAGCTGAAAAGTCGGAATTTCCGAAGGAAGTCCGAATTAATAATCAGGACCTGGCTTTCTGGGATAGCATTTGTGAAAGCTTTCGACTAGTTCATCTGCATGAATGTTGTCAGCTCCCATCCAGGTGAACTGTTCATCAGTTTCTTCATAACCAAGCCATTCTACCAAGTATCGGAGTTTCACTCGGTATCTCCGATCTAACTTTGAGTCAACAATTTCTTTGATCTCGAAGTGCTCTTCTCCATCCACCACTTCAACTGCACCTGGAGGTTCCTCAATGCGGCTGGGGAAAGGGTTCGGAGTGTGCGGTTCAAGTTGAGAGACATGAAAGACCGGATGAATGCCTCGGAGTTGCTTTGGAAGCCGAAGTGTATAAGAATTGGAACTAGGATGGGCTATAATTTTGTTGGGACCTAGAGTCTGCTCGGAAAACTTCGGAGTTGGTTGGGTTGTCCGAATGTGCTTTGCAGAAACAAAGACTTGATCACCGATTTTGAATTCTGGTGAAGGGTTTTGACGAGTATCAGCAGTGGCCTTGTATCTCTTCTGAGCATCCGTAATTTGCTCTCGGAGAAACTGTGAAGTCCGTGAAGGTCGACAGCGAAATCCTTAGCGTAAGTGTTGGCCACATCACGTTCCGGATGAATAGTTAAGGAAGGATGATATCCCTTGTTCGCGAAAAATGGTGTAACTCCGGTAGAAGCATTCGGAGCATTGTTGTAAGCGAACTCGGCCAGAGGAAGAAGACGATCCCAGTCGTCTTGTTGATAGGAAGTGTACATGCGAATATATTGCTCCAAAGTCTGGTTGGCACGTTCGGTTTGTCCGTCGGCCTCCGGGTGATACCCCGAAGTGAAATGCAATTCCATACTCAAGAGTTGACCCAAGGACCGAAAGAACGCAGAAACGAATTCGGATCCCCGATCCGAAGTGACGTGCGAAGGGACTCCATGCTTAGAAAAGACATGAATAAGGAAAAGCCGAGCGAGGTCCGAAGAGGTTATTTTTGTGTCGCAAGGAATAAAAATTCCTTGTTTTGAAGCACGATCTATGATGACTAGAATGCTGTTGTAACCGTTGGAATTCGGAAGTTCCTCGATGAAGTCCATGGAGATAGAATGCCAAGGGCGAAGTGGAACAGGTAAGGGCTGGAGTAACCCATAAGGTTTGTGTCGAGGCCGCTTGTTGCGCTTGCACAAGACACAAGATTGGCAATACGTTCGGACAAAGGTTCGGACCTCCGGCCAAGTATATTCGCGTCGAACGAGCTGAAGAGTGCGGTTCTGACCGAAATGACCAGCTAGGATGTGATCATGACAGTGTTGAAGAACCCGAACTCGGAGTTCCTCGGAATTTCCGATAAGGAGAGGAACATAGATGCGCTCGTCATGGCGAAGTAGGCCAGTGTCGTCAATAGTCCAACGAGGGGAGTTGCCAGAAGTTGCCGCGGTAATTCCGAGTAAGGCCGAAGGATCATCTCGGAGGTGGCTTCGGATGTCCGAATGAAGCTTGTCTACATCCATAACAACCGTAGCTTGAAGACAAATGTCCTCGAGATAAGTGGCCCGAAGCGACGCCGAAAGCTGATCTTGAGTGAAAACAGGACGAAAATTATGAGGGTTGACTTGGCCATAGCCCTTATCCCCCTCTTTAGGGTAGACGTCCCATCGTCTAGTTAAGGCGTCGGGTTTTCCGCCGAGCCTGCCCGGGCGGAAACGAATAACCATATTGAAACGGCAAAGGTACTCGGACCACCGAACTTGTCGACGAGTAAGCACTTTAGTCGTGGCAAAGTACTCCAAGTTCTTGTGATTAGTAAGTAAAGTCCATGGACAATAAGTCGTCAAGACAATCCTGTGAAGGATTAGTAAGTATAAGTCCGTGGACAATAAGTTGTCAAGACATCTTGTGAACGATGAGTAAGTATAAGTCCGTGGACAATAAGTGGATGTTGTATAAACTCCGAGAGTGAAGTAAGGGAATATGAGTAAGAGGAATCCGCTTGGTAATCCCTCATCGCGTAATGCCCCTTGCGATGAATAGAAGTCCCCTCGGAAATTCCGAAGTAAGTCCGATCAGAGCTCCGAGGAACTCCGAGTTGCACGGATATAACACTACATTCGAACACAACCTGGCCAACATATTGGTGAGGTCTGGTGGCCAGACTTCAAACGATATCACTCCACAATGGCCATTTGGGTCTATTGTCCATGCGGCAAGCCATCAATCAATCACCCTCGTTTGCAGGTTTGATCTGGCATTCAGGTCACCGCCGCGTCATGTGTGAACAATGACAGTCAATACCCGATCGTGTTGCTGTTGGTCAGTGAATGTGAAGAGTGATTGCGAGGGTGTGGTTTTCATGAAGTCTATGTATGAAACAAGGTTGTCTGGTCCCGTAATTCAGCATGGTAGTTGACTGTTAGAATATTGCATGGATGCGTGTAAATACAGCTAGCTTCTGGATCCCAGACTTGTATGAAAAAGGTGGGATATTTTTGATGAATTGACGACTCGAAAATTATATGCCACAAATCGATGGATTGCATGGAAGAAAAACAAAACAAAATAGCAACAATATCAACTGGTCGCCGCATCACCCCCCACATTCGAGCCCGCAGGCGGATCCTGAACGGTACCATTGGCGTCGGGGTCAGGGTCCGGAGCCACTGTGATCGCTGCGTCGATGACAGATGCAGCAATTGTGGCGTCAACTTCTTCCTGGATGTCATCGGTACCATCGTATACAATATCGATGTTGCCATGGTTAATCTTGTCATCATCGATGAGGCCATCAAACATTTTGCAATAAAATCAGTAATAGACGATGTGTAGAAGGAGCAACACATACTCAGCAGTCACATCGGGGCCACCTGCAGCCTCCTTTCGCATCAGGACCAGATGACGATCGAGCTGATCCCAAAAGTTAGATCCGGAAGATTGGAGGAAGATCTTGCGCTGCAACGAGAGTAAGTGAAGTTCCTGCAAAAAAAGCGGACATTACCATTAGGGCGATGCGACCACAAAGACCGCCGTTGATATGGCACTTGCTACCATCGACAAAGCATTGCGCTAGGTCGAATAGATTTTGATGCTTGTCGCGCTCGAGATCAACAACTTCCTTGTTTCGCGTTATCTTGATGCTTGCAAGCAGCTACCAAATGATCAGGCCAAGTCGAATGAGAAATAAAATAAGGTACATACCAGCTTCTTCAGCTTCGACCGCCCTTGAGTAAATGCATCTTGAATGACCACGATAATCTTGCTGCGTTCAGCCGCATTGTGCTTGAATCCGGGTGGCGTATCGAAACGGTGCTTCTTGATGATACTCTGGCAGACGGTTACTATCAAAACAGTCAAATTGAAGGAAAGAACACGTACAAAGACAAGCTGAACTGGCTGATCACCCTTATACGCTACAATGTTGGGCAACAATAACACCGGTATGACATATGCTTGAATGTTCACCTAATATTAGCACGTTAAACATTGGTTACGACATGACAGCATCGGTACGTACTTTCAATTCTCCGGACACGGCATATGGAGGTTTTGAGGCGATGATTTTCTGAAGATCATTTTGGACAGCAAGAATGCCAATGAAGATCTTGGTGTCGCGAACTGTCTGGGAGTCCTATGACGATCTTTGTGAGCCGACTTGATTGAAGGAGGGAGAGGTTTTACCATGAGGAATGTCTCAAATTGGGTCTCCTGGTCCCCACGAAGCTTTTGCTTTTTCGCATATGTTTGACAGCGGTGGCAACATTGCGAGAGACGAGAATATTGCCGGTGGACCGCAATGATGGAAGCGGTGTTGACGGGCACTCGTTCTTGTCGTCGCTTGCGGCAGTGCTCCCGAGAGGTAGTCAATGCTTCCGGGGATTGGTGGCAGTAGTCGAACCTCAGGGGCGAAGGGCTTGCATCCCCTCCAAGAAGGTGGCTTCGTCGGAGGACATGCTGAGACGAGGTGGGAGTACAATGGTGGGGGTAAAGGTGGAGAAAGGCGAGTTGTCTCAGTTTATATAAGCATACAGGGTGGCCCTGCCACCAATCGCATCGGGAAATTGTCCCCATTTGGAATATCCGCATCTATTGTTCTCAACTTGTGTGTGCTTTGATTCTGCCGACTTTCACTCACCATGGCGCCTGCACCAAAGCCGAAGGACATACCAGAAGGATTCACTGCCAGTGGTGACAAGAAGCGACTGCAATGCTTGTTGTGTACCGCAAACTCTCCTGCCGGGAATGAAGTGTGGATGGACTGGTCAAGCCACAGAGGGCATGTCACATCAAAGAAGCATGAACAAGCCAAGGAACACGACGCTGCGCAACGTATACACGTCGCACAACTTCACCAAAACCAGCAAGATGATTTGGCTCGACAGCGCAAGGCAGCAATGCAATTTTTGGCAATTCAGGACGTCCAGATCCAGCAGATGATCGTCCTGCGCATCGGGTCCAGTCTGCCGCTGAGACAGAACTCTGGCAGGAAATGAGCGCAGATCTGCAGGGCGCTGGTCCCTGGATTCGACCTTGGATCTGCCGATGATCGGCTGCAGCCCGATACGTTACTGGGCCTTTCGAATGCAGAAACTATGGGCCACGACAGCGCAGTTGACGAGGGAACAACAGCCATGGACGAAGATGATACGGATGAGTTTCTGGCTGAGATCATGCAGAACGCCGGTAAGTCAATCACTCGCACACCAAGAACGGTCCCGTGACGCATTGCTGTGATTAGCAATTGGTGATCCCCAGACCGACGACATCCTGAACTTCGAGTAAACCAACCAAGAAAAAGAGAAGCGAGGAATGGTCTCCGTATCCATGTAAGATGGTGCGTAATTTTCACGTGGAATGTCCGTGACCTGATACTTTACGGACATGTAGGGAGGCAACAGTCACGGTCACAATGAGGTCCGTTGCGTTGCCTAAATTCCTACGGGTCACAGTCGCGGCAAGGTCCGTTGCCTTCAAAAAATCGTGACATATTAGCGGGAAAAATAAAAATAAAAATAATCACGTAGGAAAAATGAATAAAAGAACAAGCTATGCCATTAGATTAGCCCATAAAAGAACAGAACTCCTTGGAAAAGCAATTTACAGTGGGTTTTTGGCCTAGAAAATTGGCCCTCTGTTGCCTTTTTTGGCAACGGTCCTGGTCATGATAGGGTTCGTTGCCTAAAAAATAGGCAACAGACGTGTCACGGTCCTGGGGGCCATTGCCTCCCTACATGTCCGTACAGTAGTCTCATCACAGCTATTTCTCCTTGACACTTTGGGATAACCTGCCACGTCTCTGTATCTCGAACTCTCTGATGAAAGTATTTTTGTGGATACTGAAGGAAACGGGTGCCGGCAATGTTCCTTCTTTCGATCACCTCCGCAAAACACAGAAATCCCTTTGGCGGAAATGTGGAGTGCCGACTACACAATACAAGACTGCGAACGGCAATATATTTCACATGAACGACCCACGCACTCATATCGCAAAGGTCAGTGTTCACTCTTAATGTTGAACTTGAATCTGATTCCGATTTAATTTAGGACTGGGCAAATCCCGAAACTCGCAAGTTCATCCGTGTTTACCCAGAGATTCCAGAAGATGGGGTTGTTCAAGAAATATGGCATGCACAGAAGTGGTGGAAAGACATGGATCTGGACAACCTGAGTCCCATATATGCTGCGCAATACTCTCACTTCTATGTGAACGAGCTAGCGCGTCTCAACACAGGAAAATTTGTCATCCCCATCTGCTGGATCAAATTCAAAAATCTTGTTTGCACAGATGTGTTTGCAGTTGAACTTGACTCAGAGGTATATTTCCGAAGCTTTGTTGAAGGTCTGACAGTTCATTCTTTCTTCAGGGTGCTGCCACTGTCCTTGATATGACGATGATTTTGATATCAGCGTCGGATCTTACATCCAATTTCTTGGACTTTGAGGACAGACTGAACATTCCCACATGGACAGGTATGTTTGAACGCTGTTCAGTGTATTCCATGATCTAAATTTTAACTCGTATTAGTTGATGCAGTGCCAAAGGCTATCCGGGCTGCATGCCCAATCCGAAGCGGGCTCTGGCACAAGGGATCGACTATACTACAGCTTCATCAATTATTCGGTGATGATGTCTCTGGAAATTGATCCAAGTCGTGGAATAAACATTGGAACACATATATGACACAGAAATTTGCCGCGTGAGCTCCTGCAGCAGGAGTTCCATGTACATTTTGTCTCTACATCTCCCAACGCCAGCATCACGGAACAGTTCACGGTCTTCAAGTCCATTATAGAGTGAGTTGAATGTAACACCATTAAATTCTGGACTGATACTTCTGCAGGCTTACACATAAAGAGCCTGTGAAGGTTCGGGACACCGAAACCCAAGAAACGACCCGACTCAGTTTGTATGGGAATGCTGGCTCTTCAGATAACCCCATGAAAAGTGAGATCACCGGTCATATTGGTGCCAAGGGAACTATATGTGCCGCAAATGCAAGGCCGGGGGGACAGAGAAAGAAAAGGAGACTGATGCTTGTTTCCACACGCTTTTTGAGGTAATTATCTGTTAATTTACTTCCAACCCAACTGATACACTGTCGTTTCCATCGGCCTGGGATTTTGCGCTCCAAAGAGGAGATATTAACCGAACTCAAGAAGCAAGTCAAACTTGCATGCTCCGGCGTGGCACAGCCAATTAAAAATACGCAAACCGCCACTGGAGTCAAGGACGCATACACACATCACTGGATCAATCATCTTTTAATGCAGTTCAAGGAGAAGAAGATTGAAAATCCGGATCAAACCAGCAACAAATTCAAAAGGAACTTATCCAATGGACATTAGACAACGAAGATAAGATTTACAGTGGATTCCTGACACTGAAAGGCATGTCTTGAGACGCCAATATTACCCAATTTAAATACTCACATGTGCACAGGGTTTGATCCGACAAAGGATACCCCCGTCGAGATCCTGCATACAATTTTACTCAGAGTGTAGAAGTACATCTGGCACTCTTTGCATACAAGTTGGAATGCTTCCCAGAAAGGAACCTACGCCCTCCGCCTCCAGTCGACAAATACCGACGGGCTGTCTATCCATGCGATATGCGCCAATTACATTATGCAATATGCAAACTCACTGATAGGGTGCCAATTCAAGACAATTGCGCAGACAAATGTTTTCCATGTCCGTGGAATTATCAATGATGCGCAATTTGCCACATGGTGTGCAGTCGGTGAACTATCAGCCCTGCTTTGGTTCACGGAAATACACGATATGAAGGAATATTGTGTCCGTGGATTTGCTGTATGCTTCGTCTTGACTAAAATTTGATTATAGAGTGATGTCTGCATTGCTGTGGGCAATGTCCTCGACACATTCGCTGTGCTCGCTCCTATGAAAATTGTGTCGAAAATCAAGTTGCACTTACTTGCACATACCCTGGAAGATATTCTCGCATTCGGTCCACTCGTCGGTGTGGCGACAGAGATTTATGAATGTTTCAATGCGGTATCTCGCTTTTGCTCTATTCTCTCGAACCATCTTGCCCCGAGTTGGGACATAGCACTTCAGCTGGCCGATCAGGAAGGGTTAAAACACCGACTCACTGGTGGCTGGTGGCCATCTACAGAGCTGTCTGGTGAATGGGAACGAGCGGGACCGGCAGTCCATGCTTTCTTGCATACACGTCCTGTCCTGCAGACGCTGGTTGGCTGGATGGTGAAAAACCCCCCTGTTGCAGGTGCGGCAAGTCATCGAATTTCCAACTATGCACTCATCACATTTCCAGGCTCCGTCAAGCTTGTTCCACTTCCCAAGCGAAAAAAGGCTCACCGGCACCAGAACTTCTGAAGGTCGTATTGAATACCACGCATGCGGCCCAGGCGCTGAACAGTGTGAGCTACAACATAATGTCGTGGTTTGTGTGCAAGCAAATCATCGCAGCCTCTTTGGACGAATGCAAAAAAGCCAGTTGGGTGTTTGTGAAGTGTCCACTGACGGTAACATCAAGCACATTTGTTCGCATATATCTGGCTGATTTTTTGGTCCACAGGGGAAAGTGATTGTTGGTCGCATCAATAATGTCTTTGACAACGGTAGTGGCACTGCTATTGTCATTTTAGACGTGTTTCAAGTCTCTGCAACACGAGATGACATATTTGGCATGCCAATTCTTACTCGTCGGCAGTCGGAGACAACCTACCTCATTATACCTGGTAATGTGAGTCGTTGTAGTACCAGATTGAGTTTGTAGAACTAAATCAGACCTCCAGGACGTGAGATTCCTTTTCAATACCCAACACGATTGCCAGTCTGCGGAATGCACAGCTTCAGGACAACGCCTGTGTATGCAGGAGCACGTGGAATCAGATCTCACCGATAGCTTTATCGTCCACCAGCCATTGGAGCGCTTCATCATCAATACACATGCATTCCACAGCCCACTTATTGCGGCAAGCCTTGCCGAGGCAACTTACCGTCCCCATCCCGCTTTTTTTGACCAGAAGGCCAAGCATTATGAGCTCACTGTTACCCTGCGACAAACAAAGCAGGGAAAACACCAGCAAGCGAAGGAGAAACGAGAGGCCAAAAAGAAGGCCAATCAAGCCACTAACCCACATCACAGAAAACCGGGAGAAAGAGAAAGGCGGCTCCTGAACAGACGGCCAATGAAGACGATGATGAGCCAGAGAAGTCTGACTCTGAGTCCGAGGATTCAGACTCCGATGGCAAGCGACCCAACAAAAGACCGCGAAGGAAGGCCCCCGGTGATGATTCAGACCCGATTCAGACCCGGATTATGGTGGAGGAGGTGCTGATGAGAGCGACATGAACAGGTTGATGAGGGGAATCTCCGGAGATCCGCAAGATCTCGTCACTTGCCCAACAAATATGCTGATGGGGGTTTAAATATGGATTCAGACTCGGAATAAACCAAACTTCACCCTGTGCTCTATTTCATTGTTTCATAGGTTCCACCCCACCCATATTGCAGCTTGGGTCAATGTGGTGTGAGGCAGTATGGCGGGCCACAGATGGGCTTGAAGGACGGCTGACACTCAGCCAAAGCACAGGTGTATATGCCTGCAGATTAATCTTGAGAACATACACTAAAAATGGTGGCCACCAGGAATATGAAACGTAGCAGCAGGCTGAATTCACAGCCACGCGCCCCAGCTGGCCGCCAGGTCGTGCACACATCGGTTCCAGCCGAATTGATTGATCATGAACGGGTGATCAATTGGTCTAGCCGACATCTTCGTGAGAGTTGGCGGTGTAGAGGGCAGGCATTTGAGGATGGATGAGCGCCAGAAGAAGCAGGTCGGTAGCCTCCTGGGCACCCTTGCCGTTAAAAGCTGTCTGATGTGTTTTCATGGACAATCTGGTCATCTGGCTTCACGCTGCGGCCGGCGCTAGCCGAAATACTGTGAATGTTGTTCTCAAGACTCTTCAGTTCATCCTTGCGGTTACATTGCAGCTCATTCAGGCTTCTCTAATTGCCCAGGGCATTACTGGAGTGCAGCTGCCCACTATCAAACTTCCTGCAGATATTTGTACCATCCACAAACTCTATAAGCTGGAGCCAGGAATTGTCGGACCACTTGTTGTCCCAAGTGCTACACTATCTATGAAGGAGATGTTGCAGATATGCCCTTCCAGTGCACATTCAAGCGCTCCAAACGTGCCTGAAGGTGTAATGCAGATCTACGTTGGAAGCACCATACTCCTACAGGAATCAAGGATGTTCCACATACCATGTTCAATACACAGAAATTTGAATTTTGGTTGGAATTCTTCCTCTCGCAGAAGGTGATTGAGGACCACTTGGAGCAGGCTCTAAATAGGGATGGACCCAATATAGTGGATCCCATTCACGACCTGCGGGACAGCTGGGCCTGGCATGATCTCGGAGCCTACCTCACCAGCAAATATAACCTGGTATTTGGGCTCTATATTGACTGGTTCAATCCATATGGCAATAAAATATCTGGTGCGTTAATTTAATGTTGTTTCTACTCGTAACTTGCTTACTCTTGGTTTCAGGGAAAAATGTCTCCTGTGGAGCAGTGGTTCTATGCTGCTTGAACCTGCCTCCGGTATCTACCGGAAAATGTCTTTGTTGTTGGCCTCCTTCCGTCTCCTTTCAAACCTGATGCGGTCCTTCTAACTCACCTCATGGACCCTATTGTCAAAACAATTCTGAACTATCAGCCACCTGGGAAAAAGATTGTCATGCATTATCATACTGAAGGGGTCCTGGTCCAGACCCGAATTATCCCCCTCATTGCAGATTTACCTGCAGCGCGTGAGGCTGGTGGCTTTCTGTCGCACTCTGCGATACAATACTGCTGGTTTTGTCTTCTCACAAGTGATGAGAACACTCGGCTTGATCATTTGTCGTGGCATTTCCGCACTGGAGAACAAGTACGCAGGTGTATCAAAGAGGTCTCCCTTCCGGCGTGGGTAACTCGGTTACCAGAAAATCTTGGAGAGAAGAAAACAGGAAACTGAAGGCCAAACAGTTCCTTACCTTGTTTAGCGCAATCTTACCACTGGTTCCGCCTGAAACAGCATTGAACGAAGACGAGCCAACAAATCAAGAAATGCTTGATGGTTTTTACCACTCATTGCATCAACAAACATTATCTCGTCTTTTGAGACCTCAGATTCGGAGGCAGCAGCCTTTACAGAGCATCATGTCACATATCGCAAGCATATTCAAAAGACATATCCAGATTGTCCCGAGCCTCCAAACCTCCACTATGCCATGCACAACAAGCCCATCCTCAAATACTGGGGTCCGATGGCTGGTTGAATGAGTTCTGGGGTGAATGAATGAATGGAATGCTACAGAGAATCAAGACAAACCGCCACCTTTGTGAGTTGTTCTTTCAAGTTAAAGTTCTCACTGTCTCATTCCATGTAATAGATGATATGGACTACACAATGCTATGCCAGTCACTGCCGGCTCATGGTTTACCTCCACAATTCAGAATTTACGGATCCACAGTTAAAGGCTTTTGCAGACATTCTAGATGTCAAAGATACCACCAAGCCAAAGAAACCTGAAGAACTTGATGGATTTGCTATAGCCCTCTATCTTTCTAAAGCACCAAAGATGACTCCAAAGGAGTACAAGTCAATCTTGAGCTACCTTAACTCTCCCGGTGAAACAAGTCTCAGCTGGCTGAGCTATCCAGACCCAGAGTATCAGGTCATGGTTGTTCCACCAAATGCAAAACGGCTCAAGAACTACCATGAGAATGGGAAGACGTACAGCTGCCATTCTTCACACCATTCCAACAGCTTGGTCCAGTTTCACCAGCCCAATACCGATGAGGCCCCAATGACAGGAGTTATCAGGGCCATTTTGGAGATACCTCTCCATGGATTCTTGACAAAATTTATCTTTGTGGCACCTCATCGACCTATTGATATCCACAACACACCATACGAAAATTGTCCTCGGATGAAGGCTGCTTTGGTCAAGGTGGAACCTTACAAGACTTTGGTGGTTGTTGAACCTAAACACATAATTACCCATTTATCTGCATGGATAAGACCCTCACAGACTTATCCTGGGATTAGCAAATGATTTATGGTAGTTTGTTGGGCACTGGGCAGAGGCCGTAAATAATTTACATGTACTCTGTCATTAATTCTGATGATCTCTCTATTTAAATGGCCAGGTTGAGTGGCAGGAAGGGTTTACCTGATTTGGAACACACCGAGATAACACCGGGGCTAACTTGTGTGAAAGAAATTCTTGATATAGATCAGTTTACGGCATATCCTGTCAAGTGTGTGACCTGAGCGCGGCCAGGACGGAGCGAGTCTGGAGCGAGTGCCACCAGGTTGCCGTGATGACAGGTGCCATCTCTTTTTCCCCCTGTGTTACATTTTATTTTACATGAAGAAGGGATGGCAATGGCTTTCTGTGGGATTCGTGAAATTGTGACTATGTTGTTTGTATATGTTTTCTTCCAGCCAGGTTCATTCCAACTTTGTCACGCTATAACATCATGTTTCTTTAGTCACACATTGAAATGTCACTGCGCCTGAGATCTATATATAAAGAGACAGTGACACAGCCACAGGCAGTGCCACCGCGTGATGAAACCATGTGAATTTCACGTGAAAATGTGACCAGCTGGCAGTGCGAAGCGCTGACAGCGTACTGGAGAATGCCAAAGGCATTCTCCGAACTGGCGTCACACATCACCAGTAAGCGCGGGCAATGTTGCCCTGATAGTGAGGACGGGGAGTTGTTTGGTTGGGTTAGGCATCAAGGCATTAGGTAAATAGAGACACACTGTAGCGACGCTTACCACAAGTTCTCCGCCGCCCCTGTGTCTCCTGTCTCGGTAACCCAGCCATTCGGTGTGATCCATGTTGGAGTTTGAAAAAGTTGTGCAGAGATCACACCAGAACATCTGGGGCATTTCGTATAGGAACACCCCCATCGAGTCACACCTCAATGTCACGCTTGGTCAAAATCTTTTTGTGCATGTCCCAGTGTCCACAACCCATTTCACAAAGTATTCTATCTTGAGTGTGAGAGTCATAATAATATATAACTTTTTTTTTTCAGATGTGTGGAGGTCAATTGAAGGCTAGGTAGCACCAAACGGTGTCATTTTTTGAATGCTTCCAGGTCGGCCAAAAAGTGGGGGGGAAAATCAGAAAAAAATCGGAGACCCAGCCCAGTATAAACATGAGTGGATAGAAACAGCCTTGAGACCGAAAGTCAAGTGGGAGGAGGAAGGGACAAGGGGTATGACTCGATGGGGGTGTTACAGTACGAAATGCCCCAGACGTTCTGGTGACAGTTCTGCACATCTTTTTCAAACTCCGCTCACGTGGTCCGGTCCGGTCCAGACCGTTTTCACCAGAACATCTGGGTTACCAAGACAGGTGTCTCAGCATTAGTGAGTGGCGCAAAGCGCCGGCAAATCCCGGGCGTCTACATATATAAGCTGTGGTGCAAAGCACCAACTGTATGAGCGTTGGAGAGCCCACTCCCTCGCTTATGTTATTGGTGGCACGTATAAGTGAGCGTGGGAGAGCCCCACTCCCCCGCTTACTGTGGGCAGTGAGAATTATCGGCCCTCGCACGGAGCGCTGCAGGTCCATGGTACCCGTGAGAAATACCACATCCATTGAAGGTGTGACAGCATCAACCACGACATAACCATCATGTCACCAACATTGCATCAAAATGTGATGCCGTTGTCATCACCTCAAGTGTAACACCGCCAATACCACATCAAAAGTGTGACACTGGCAACACCACATCGGCAGTGTGACACTACCAACATCACAAATGTAATATCTCACATCAAACATGCCCACGGTGACATCAACAAACAGCACAGCGGAAGTCTGAAATTACATGTGATGTCACTTAACATGTCACCCGACACTTAATATTTTGCTATTTTAAATACAAATTTCGACATATTTCTATTTTACAAATTTAAGACTACACCAATATTTGACACAATTTATGTATGGCTGTTTCTTAACGGCACCGCTGTGAGGCTGCACTATGTTTGCCCACCGTTGCGACATAATCCGCAGTGTGGTCCGACCGGCGCCAGGATCATTCCGCCACGCTCTGTGATCGTCTATAAACCAAGTTTGCATCATCCGCTGGCCCCAGGATCATTCCGCCACACTCTGTGATCGTCTACAACCTAGTTTGCATTGTCCGCCGGCCCAGAGTCTGACTACGACCGTGTCCAATGAGCAATTACACCGTCCGCTGGCGCCAGGATCATTCTGCCACGCTCTGCGATCATCTACAACCAAGTTTGCATCGTCTGCTGGCCCCAGGATCATTCCACCACACTCTGCAATCACCTTCAACCAAGTTCGCATCGTCCGCCGACTCCCGAGTCACTCCACCTACAAGAAACACACCACAAACATTTCCGACATGTCGGACGAAGACATATGCAGTCCGCTGGCTATGGTTCTGCACACTAGGAAATCAGTCCGCAGGCTCATACAATGATTCCGCACAGCTGGGAGGGAAAATCACATGGACTTTAGAAGACCAATTCCGACCAACAATTACACGGTCCGTGCGCTCGCAGAGTCACTCCACCTACAAGAAACACACCACGAATGTTTCCGACATGTTGGACGAAGACATATGCAGTCCATTGGCTCGTAGAACCATTCTGCACACTAGGAAATCAGTCCGCGAGCTCATACAATGATTCCGCACAGCTGGGAGGGAGAGCAGGAAGAGGGGGACCTGTTCCCAATCGTCGGAAAGATGAATGGAGTCATCGGAATAAGGGAAAATCACATGGTCTTTAGAAACAGTATAAATACCACTCACTGTATCTGGAGAAATTATCTCAGAACTCCCCTGCTTTCTGCTACTGTCCTAGACTAGAGCGGAAAAGTAGGAACCTGCCAATCTATAGAGTTCACTGGTCACCAGGGGCTCTCTTCTTTACTCGTCCTCCATTCCGAACAAGAATAATCCCCGGAAGTGTTGTCCTTTAGGCCCTTCACAAAACTCTTCAGTCCTCTCCAGGTCCTGAGAGGCACTGTCCACCAACAGATTTTATACCGTGAAGCTCCAAAAGAGCTCTGGTACGGTGCCAGTTCTTGGTACAGATCCAATCTGACCCCAAACGACTGCGCGGAAACAAATCAATTACCCAGATCCATTCTCCGCTTCAGATCCTGCCAACAATATTAGTGTTTTGAAGTGTGCAGACTCTCCGAGGAGCCATCCACATCCTTCACGTAGTCTGTTGAAGCATCCACCTTCTACGTTTATTCATTTGCGGTACTGTGGAGCGCGATCGGAGACCTGTGGACATCATTTTCCGGTTGCTTTCAAAAGCGGACAGTGTCCATTCCATTAAAAGAAACCCATAAAAACTACACATCCTTGGAGGCTTACGAAGCGAACCTGCATCGTGACGAAGGCTTTTTAACAGCTCCGCCTGTAGAACAGAATTCACCGTCTATCCTCCAAGAAGGCCCCAGATTCGTATCAACATATCCGGTGAAGGATACAGGTCTAGAAAAGGGGCGACCTAGTGCTTCCGACGCGAGTGGAGACGATTCCGCCGTGTACCAGTAGTGCGAAACAAATATTATTGGAGAATCCGGACCCCATCGGACGGATCATAACTATTACACTAACCAACTAACTTTAATCCACACAGGAAATTTTAACAAGCACAAAACCGAAGCCCTCCATCACAACTGAAAGCTGTAAACTCTATTCCCTCTAGAGGACGAACACTACTCTACTTGCAAATACTACCCTGCATCTAGTAGAACCGCAGTCCACACCAACCCGCCGGAATATACCTACCAATATATTGCATTTATGAATGGATATGTCTTCAGTGCTAAGTGCCACTGTCATGTCATGTCACCTCTCTGGGTGGTTTTGAAGACCTTAAAACAAAAAAAGTCAGATTCACCCTATGGTCATTAGAGCAATGTTGTAGAGCTTCAAAAACACTACAACATTTGTATGCAACACTTTTCAATTCCTTCCTTGGGTATGCCAAAAAAACTTGAAATATTCGCAAAAAGCCAGGGGTTTTGAGAGCCGAAAAACAAAAAAGTCAGATTGGCCCTAAGGTCATTAAAGGAAATTTGTAGAGCTTTAAAAACACTACAACATTTGTATGGGGTGCTTTTCAATGGCTAGATTAGGTAATCTGAAAAATGCGAAATATCATACATTCTAATATATTCATATTTCCAAATCCACCTATTATTTTAATAATTTCTGGCCTTTTCCTGCTTCATCTACTCTCTCGCTGATATATTTCCTGTGTCATTCGACACCATTTATCCTGTTTTGTGCATGGTAAATTCAGATATATTCCTATTTTCAAATTCACCTCTCATTTTAATTTATCTACTCTCTTCCTGTGGCCATTGCAATCAGCTTGCTCATGCTCACACAGGGTTTCCCAGGTCATGCATGGCCATCAGCATGCACTGTCTATTGCTGCTGCTGTTGTCCATGTCAAAGGAATTGGGAATAAACTTCAAAAATTGAAATACTGAGATTAAGCCTGTGCATATTCGTGCCAAATGGACAGGTACCTGTGGTGAAGGCATGGGTACCTAAACATATATTTTTTCGTTATAATATTCAAAACCTGAAATTCTGAGATTAACCATGTGCCTGTTTTGTGCTGAAGGCATGGGTACCTACACTGGGTTTTCCATGTCATACGTTGGAGACTGCCTGGAGTCTCTGGGGCCGGAGATGAACCAACGGGGCTCGCAGCGGGGAGGGTGTAGCGGTGAAAAGACCCAATGATGACTAATCTAGGAAGCTACAGCCAAACATGTACAATCTACCCTAGATATCTCTGGCATGCTGCCAGGCGTGCCACCGTCACCCCCCTCCAAAAAGTGTCCAAGCGAAGCGATGGATGCGGCGCGACCCCGTGCCATCAACCTAGGCCCTGAATGACGGCCAGGGTTAGTCCATCTGCTCAGCAATGCATAGCCCATCTGTTTGCGAAATATGTAATTGTTGGACGTAAAAAATCCCAAAACCAGCTTGAGCGAGGTGATCTCAGCAAGTGTGCAAAGGAATGCAAATTGGTCTGGCGGGAGCCTCGACAGGAGGATTTGGCTCTCGAGATCTGGATGGGGTCCCCATGTGGCTACACAGATGTCGTGGAAGGCGGTCTGTGGCAACTCACGAGCGCATGCGAGAGCGAGACGGGATTGCACGACTCCGTATGGCGTCTCAGCCGGTAATGCAGTCGGCTGAGGTGTACTGCTGAGGGGTGTCAGGATGGGAGGCAGTAGTGTGATTGGGACCGGCCATCAATGATGGCTGGACGACCGTTGCAGGAACGGGTGTGGGCATCTTTTGGGGAGCGACTGGGGGAATGGGTGTCGTTCACGGTGCTGAGGAAGCAGTCGGTGGTTACAACGGTGAATGGTGCGCCATGGGTGAGCGGACTCGCTGCGGAGTACGAGAACTCGCGCACAAAGGGTGCAGGCTGAACAGTGTAGATGGTCGATTGCAGCTCGTCAAGCACTGGGACCTGAGTTGAGTCGCCGGGGATGGGTGTGCCATACACATAAGCATGAATGTGGTCTGGCCAGTCTGATGGGTCTGGGAACATGAGATCGGTGCCGCTCACAAAAACTTTTCTTTCTTCCTCCTCTCTCAACTTTCTCTCCCTCCTCCTCCTCTTTTTCTCTGTTGTGTCTGCCTTTGCCATGTACGTGTCACGTAGTGTGGGAATGAAATTTGAAAAGCCGACAGAGTCCGTGAAAGTGCGCTAAAAAATGCGGTCGATGTGAGTATGCCGATGTAGGTAGTTGCCAAGTGTTAAAGAAGGGGGGAGATGTCGAAAAAAAGTGTAGGGAAATCAGCTAGCAGCAGATGCGAGACAAGACAGAGGTGCTGCTCAGAGAAGATGCTGGGAAAGTGGAGATGCCTATCTGGGCTGAAGGACGCAGGAGAAGAGCGAAGCACACTCTCATCACCAAATGGAGACTGCCTGGAGTCTCTGGGGCCGGAGATGAGCCAACAGGGCTCGCAGCGGGGAGGGTGTAGCGTGAAAAGACCCAATGATGACTAATCTATGGAAGCTACAGCCAAACATGTACAATCTACCCTAGATATCTCTGGCATGCTGCCAGGCGTGCCACAACGTGTTAACAAATGGACTTTCCTTTATTGGTCCAGCGGTGGTATGTTTTTATTTATGTTTACTTGATCGTATCTGCACCATATATATGGTGCGGATCGTTTCCAGGGGCCCTCAGTCTTAACCTCTCTTTGAGTGCGACTGAGGGTACGTTTCCTATTTATCTAACGCTTGTACATTATACTTATGCTACCTGTAGACTACAACTTACTGTACTTCGTTCACAGGTGATTAATGAGTCTTAACCTCTCTTTGAGTGCGACTGAGGACTACAACTTACTGTACTTCGTTCACACAACATGGCTACTGTGGTTGAAATACTGACATTAAGCATGTGTGTGTTCATGCCAAAGGCACAAGCACCTACACTGGGCTTTCTATGTCACACATGGCTACTGCTGTTGCGGTCATCCATACCAGAGGGATAGGGAATAAAAAACTGAAATACTGAGATTAAGCCTGTGCATGTTTTGTGCCAAATGCACAGGTACCTGTGCTGAAGGCACGGGTACCTAAACATATATTTTTTAGTTATAATATTCAAAACCTGAAATTCTGAGATTAAGCATGTGCCTGTTTCATGCCTTCAGCACAGGTACCTGTGCATTTGGCACAAAACATGCACAGGCTTAATATGTGACTGTTTCGTGCTGAAGGCATGGGTAGCTACACTGGATTTTCCATGTCATACATGGCTACTGCTATTGAAATACTGACATTAAGCATGTGTGTTCGTGCCAAAGGCACGGGTACCTACACTGAGTTTTCCATGTCACACATAGCTACTGCTGTTGTGGTCATCCATACCAGAGGGATGGGGAATAAACTTCAAAAACTGAAATACTGAGATTAAGCCTGTGTGTGTTTCATGCTGAAGGCATGGGTATAAATAATATTCAAAACCTGAAATACTGAGATTAAGCATGTGCATGTTTCGTGTGAAAGGCATGGGCACCTCCACTTATATCTTTTAGTTATCATATTCAAAAACCAAAATACTGAGATTAAGCCTGTGCGTGTTACGTGCCAAAGGCACAGTTTCCTACACTTGTATTAAGAGACTACGGCACAGCCGCAGGCAGTGCCACTGCGTGATGAAACCATATGACTTTCACGTGAAAACGTGACCAGCTTGTGGCGCGAAGCACCACTATCACATGACCTCTCAGCAACTGAAGCGCGAAGTGTCATCACTCATCACAACTGAGCGAGGGCAACATTGCCCACGCTTATGCGAGTTCCCTGCTGCCCCTGCGTGCAACCATTTAGCGAGCCTCAGCCGTGGCGCAAAGCGCCAGCAAATCCTGGGGCTCAATGTATATAAGCCATGGTGCAATGCACCAATTGTATGAGCATTGGGGAGCCCACTCCCTTGCCTATGTAATGGCTGGCGCGAAGTGCCAAGAGATCTCAGTGCTGTTTGCCCCCCCAGTGAGCGTGGGAGAGACCCACTCCCCTGCTTACTAATCGCTCGCCATGGCAAATTATCTGGCTCGCATATGTGCAACTGCTGGTGGTGGGCACCGACCACATCAGTGATGGCAACTGATGGGAGCTGATGATCCGAGCCCACCTCCAAAACATGGTTTGTACCTTGGGGTGAGATGCAGGAGAGAGTAAGACCTGGCAAAGGCTGGAGAAGACTGCGATGAACATTATCTATCAACATATAGAGCCCTTTTTTCAACTTTATATTTATTAAGATGTACAATTGGCACATATCAACGGTTAGCCGACAAAAATCCGCAAAAGGAGCTTATATTAGTGAAGTTTGGACCCAAAAACATGTCTGGGTCAATGTGCCGATGTGTGATGGTGCCCCAATCTGATGTGGTGGCACATCTATCATTTGCCTGCCAAATTCCTTAATTGGCTCTGTGACCCGACACATTGTCACACATCACTGCCATCGTCTCCTGCTCATTGCGTCATGCAAGGCTGCCGACAGCCCCAGACTGGTATGATTCCTCAACAACTACAACTGGAAAGGTATTGACCTAGTTTAATGCTGAATTCCAGGCTGCAAAATGCCCAGGGCACTGAAGAACGGCAAATCTCGGAAACAGGCAAAACATCTGAAGAAAGCACGTGATGCACGCGAAAAGGAGAACATACCTGGGCGACCTTTGTCTCAGCCTCTACTCAGCCCCAAATCTCACACACTTGCAGACAACGTGCGGCTAGTAGGGAGATCAAGCAATTGGAGAAGGAGAAGAAAAATGCAGCACGCACAAAAGGCGCTCAGAAAAAAAATCACAGACCTCAAAATGAAGACACAAGAGGTCAGGAGGAACTGCAGAAGGCCACTGCCCATAGTGAGGCCCAGGTGCGCACAATGCTGAAAAAGAAAGATAAAGGATGACAAAGGATGGCGACAACAGGTCGCAGAGGCAGAGAGCAAGCTCGATGATGCAGAGTACTGAACAGCACAGTCAAACAAGGAGCTCAAGAAAGAAAATTTCAGACCTTAGCCAGCTTCAGGGTGTTCTGCGACTTGCCCGCTGTCAAAACAATTGTCACAACGAGGTTTCGAAGCACACCACGAACAGATCACACTCAGTGAAACATCTCGTCTGCATGCATGCAAAGTGTGGTCGTGCATACAAGGTGGAGCTGCGTGCGATTGCGCGTATTCTCGTTTTGAGCAGCTGCAAGGAGGGAAAGGTTGGTGACTTGATGCAAGACATTTCCCGTATCTTCAGTGTTGATCTGGACTGTGCCATGAGCCAACAGATGGTATGGTGCACTGTTCTCGAGGGCCTGGTTGCATCCCAGGTCCAATTGGGAGTCGAGATGACGTACTCAGACGGTAATTCTGCAAATATTCAGTATTTCAGCCACTAATAATGTTCGTAGACATTACCATGAGCAGCACAGCACGTCATGCCGCAAAATGAACTACCAGTTTCAACACATCCACATGTGTGTGCCTGTGAAGAACACAGATGGATCAGTCAGCTTATCCACCGATCCCAAAACTCGCTTCCTCAGTATTGTGTCTACCGTCGACCACAGTATGGTGACCTCGAAAGCGGCGTGGCTTACCATTTACAACAACATCATTTCGACGTACAATGCCAGCCCGCTTGGAAGGCGCCTCGGGACACTAGATCTGTGGATGATCTGTCGCGTGCTTTGCGGGATGTGCAGCGACCATGCAAATAATGAGAAGGCCCTTTCGGAGGCATGGAAGGAGCTCAAGCACGACTTACTTCTGCAGGAACTGAGGGAGGAACACCTCCAGCAGCTCAACGAACAGATTGACGAGCTACAAGAACTCAAGCAGCGCTGGGTAGCAAAGAAACTCGACGACGCTGGCAGGTTCGAGGCGTACATGGAGCTTCCACCCGATGAGAGAGCTGCACGTGATTTGGCCTGTGTTCACGCGATGATGCGGGAGCTTGGGGCTGAGGCGTTGAACGAGCTCAACGATGCAGATCGCCACCTGCTCACCGTTTGGATCTGGACCAGCTGCTGCATGCACAAGGATCAGAATAGCTTCAAGGGTGGCAATACTCACATGACGACAAACTGGAAGGAGCTGGGAGTTGCGGGACCTATCCCGCTCGCAAACAAGGAGTCAGCCACCGCAGTTCGTGTTCTCCACCCCGAAGATGGTGACAAGCCTCCATCCGAGGATGACCTCGAACACGTCGTTTGGAGGTGCGAAAGCAGTTGCGCTGGCTGGTGTGATCTTCGAGAACGCCATTAAGAAGCGGGAGCAAGGCGACATCGTGGAGCTATTCTTGCAATCAAAACTGGATTCAGGCGAGCGGATAAAACGGTTCCTGAAGACGAACCAGACACAGTTCGGCAGCCACGGAGACGCTGCTTGCAAGCTCATCACGCAGCGCGACATCTACTGTGAATTCCTCAAGGCCATCACAGACCTAAAATCACGCCTGGGCTGGACCAACATTGAAAAGAACCTGCATAACGCATTGAACGATGGCCCAACACTTATCGAGCTCACTGTCCTTTCCATCTACCACCTCTTCATCGCCATTCCTATATATGTCGTGTTCGTGAACCCAAAGAAGTCACGCTCAATGCCATCTCCCTCGGTCCACTCCACGCTGAGATCCAAGACCATTGTGCGATGCTTCTCGAGACCCCAGAGTTTGTGTTGGACTTTGATGAGGAGCAGTACCGAATTGCTACGTTTGACGGACAGCCAGTGGCACGGGGCGAGGTCATGGTAGAGATCAAGAAGCTGTATTACAGTGGGAAACTGCCATACCTCCATGAGATGTTTGTCCGCTTTCTCGAAGGCACCAAATCAACCTGGATTTGGTTCTCCTCGGAATTTGCACCTGCAGGGTTGATTGACGGGTTGAATGATGCTGAGAAGGGCCGTATTTGGCTCCCAGCGACCAACGACCGGAATGAAGGTGCCCTTGGATCCTTCATTGTTTACATGCGAGGGAATCCAACAGCTGTGCTGGTGACACACAATGGGCTGGCGATGTCCAAGTGCAACCAGACCCAGGGCTTCATGGATATGTGGTTCTCGCCTGAGGATCACCAGTACACGATGTGCGCGGTGTGAAATCTTGACACTTCCGGGCTGGAACGCAAGAGAAAAGAACTGCAGATGGAGTACAACCATCACATTCTTGCCGAGAAAGCCCAGAAGGTCGCTGATGCAACAGCGAAGGCAGCCGAAATTCAGGACCAGTTGGACACAACTGTCCTGATTTCACATGTCGAAGACATATATAGGAAAAGGATGACCAGGGACAAGCTTCAAGATCAGCTAGAGAAATTACGGGCACTGTTGATGCGCGGGGCATTTTTGCAGCCATGAAATAGTGCCAGACAGGATCGGCCAGGGGGATTTTGAGTTCAAATAATTGGCACGTAAAACAATGGCGGACGCCACACACCTGTGTACCGAGAAACTCGCGGCGTTGGAAACGGTCACATGATCATGTGACTTCACGCAACAACGTATTGCAGACGCAATAGAAATGGGTTACGGATGTGCGTTGACATGGCAATGGATAGCCCGTAACCACGAGAGTATATGCTATGCACGGCACAGCCTCCAGAACCAAGGCAATAACAGGGAAATGCACTGGTTCAATGAAATAACCCAGGAGATCCCCAAGGTAGCAGGGATACGGGCTCACCCGAGGGTGGTAACTTAGGAACGGAGGGCTTCAGGCTGACGATTTACATTAGTTGTATACTAGTTGGGAGGTACAAACAGTAGGGGTATTTAAGGCGAGCGAAATGTCCTAGTAAAGGAGAATTCTATGCCCAGGTTTTACCACCTGTGTCTTTTGGCTCGCTCTCTATTGGAACACTACATTTTACGGGAAGACTACGACTGACGGGAACACTACGGATTTTAACGGACGAACGGAACGATATACGGGAACGACTACGAGTTATTGTGATTTTGGGGTTTCGAAGCTACGCGACACACACACACACTTTCTTTATTCACCTATTCCAAATTCACATTTGTGGTCTCCTGCCACGTGAACCCCGAACACAACACAAAGCTTTGATTTTGGTTTAGTTTAGGTTGAAGCCTTATTTCGAGGTTTTCACTTGCCGAACCGATTTCATACCTTTCACTGTGGAACACGAAAACACAAGAAAGGATCGTGATTCCAAAGAAATCACACATCCCGAGGCTTGCAGAAAAGCAGCACACTCTTGTTAACGTGTTCCAAGACCACGTAAAACTTCTTGCAGCCTCTTCCGAGCAGAACATGTGCTATTCGGGACCACAGATGGCGGAAGACTTTGTACGGGAGCACTACCACAGCGACAACGAGGATTTTGGCAGTTTGAGGGTGATGCGGCCACATTTTAATTATGATTCATTAGTATAGGGTACATACTAACTATTGTAACGTGTTCCGTGGTTGCTGGAAGTGTGAATCACATTAGAGAATGGAGGAGAAGTAAGGACCACGAATTTGCCGGTTAAGTTTAGTTACTGGCCTTCACATCAGCCCATCATGATGCGGTTGGTGCCCACCACCATAACTGCTACCCGTGAGAAATAATACATCCATCAGTGTAACACTGCATCAAAAGTGATATCGCGTCACAAATTTCAGATCACAACTTACATCAGATATGTGCACATTCGTGACATCAACAACAGCAGCAAATGTGATGTCCCATAACACGTCACCCGATACTTAATATATTACCATTTTAAATATATATTTCTGTCTCAGACTACACCAATATATTGCATTTATGAATGGATATGTCTTCGGCGCTGAGTGCCACTGTCATGTCACGACCTTAAAACCAAAAAAGTCAGATTCACCCTATGGTCATTAGAGCAAAGTTGTAGAGCTTCAAAGACACTACAACATTTGTATGGGCCATTTTTCAACAGATTGCTTAGGTAATCCAGAAAACGCGAAATATTCGCAGAAAGCCAGCAGTTTTGAAGGCCTGAACAAAAAAAAATCATATTTGCCCTAGGGTCATTAGAGCAAATTTGTAGAGCTTCAAAAACACCACAACATTTATATGGGACACTTTTCAATGGCTTAATTAGGTAATCTGAAAAACACGAAATATTTGCCAAAGCCAGTAGTTTTCATTTTTCAGGTGTTCATTCTGACAAATTCCCAAGAGGAGTTTGGGACTGTAATCCCAGATACCAACACCTGTTTTAGGCAGGCAGTGAGTTTCCGGGTCTTTCAATCCAGGCACATAGCCACGGTACTTATAAAAGCACAGAAAAATCAGGTATTTTTAATGGACTGTCTGGATCTTCAAATAGGTGGTTCTGCTTTGAGAGGAGACTATTATATTACTATTTTGAAATCCACATCTCATTTACTCTCTTCACCTGATATATTGCCCAAGTCTTTTGGCACCATTTATCTGTTCATCAGAAAAATGTTTTTGAGCTGGCAGAGCTGGCGCCAGGTCAGCCAGCTGTGCCAACTTGCCAGAATCGCATCTGGCGACATAAAAAGATAGCTGGTGCCAGAACCTATTCTGGTGCCAGAATATACTCTGGCCCCATAACATGCAGCCATTTTTTGGAATATTACAGTGCATTCAGATCACTGCACACATAGGAAGGAGACACAGAAGATATATATTCATGTATAGAGAGTAGGTACATGATTACAATCCGTATCCTGGTCCGTATCCGTCGTCACCCATATCCAGCCTTCTATTCCTCCAACCCGTGCGTACCGTTGTTGGCCCGTTGACGGCTTGAGGTGGCGTGGAGGGAAGGAGGATGTGGCTGGTGCGAACCAAGCAACAGCTACATCAAAAGTATCAGCCTGGAGATTCAAGTAATCTGGTAAGTACACGTACCTTCCCACACTGGAATTTCGGGCAGAGGGATACCACTGGACTTTCTGCGACAACAGTGTAGTCCGAAATTGTGTTTGGAATGTGTAATGATCTGGAATGCAAAGGTAATTAGTTGGGGAGGAGGGGAGGGCGCCACATGCGGCGAATGTATGCTACAAGGCCACAGGCGGCTGCTGGGTGCAAAACAATGCACAGGTATGAAGAGAGAGGTGTGGAGGGGATCACAGAACACATAGACCGAAGGGAACCAGACAAGCACTAGCGAGGGATGCAAGCCACCAGCGAAACGAGTCGTATCTTCCAGAGCCAGCGGTACAAGCTGAAAGATTCCATAAGAGCTCAGAAGGGAGAAGGGAGTTGACAGAAA
>JARGXW010001242.1:0-27962 GCA_029204085.1 Mycena sp. CBHHK59/15
GATTTGATTGCGGAAGACTGCCCTATAACGTCTGGTGCAGTTCGTATACAAAACGGGCGATCGAGTCACGCCCGCCTTCCTCTGTTTCGTTTTTGCTCATCCCTCCACCCTAGGGCTCCAAATTTTTATCTAGTACATTCCTCAAGACTTTGCCATCACAATGGGACCCATAATGGTGTTTTCTCTGCCGTAAATTAATTAATATTGGCTATTCCATCAGACCATTGCCTTTGCTGAATTGAATCGACTATTCATCTTAATCGTGCCCAGAAACATGTCTAGGAGATCTATATGATGTACCAGTGTGTGCTCCATCCCTCCGCGCATTTTATTACACCGTCCTATCGGCATTGGGGAAAGTTTTGGGGAAGTCCGCAAAATGTTCACTTCTTGAAGTCATTCCTAAAAGCACGCCTCTTGTCGATTTTTTTGTGTAGGACTCTTTCATTATTAACTAAAATTATATTGAAGACGATTCCAAATTCTCTAAGGTCCCATTCCAGCCATATACTCGAAATCCGAGTCCGAGTACAGTTTGTGACCGATGTGACCAGATAAGCGATGGCATATCTATACACACCTAAAACGGCAATCTTTCCGCCGTGTTAAAGGAGAGGTATAAAGACAGCCTTTACACTTCCCTTTTAGCAAGGTTGAAAGGGAGACTTTCAACCTGGTTGAAAGTGTTGCGGAATGTGGGCGGGAATTTTGCCATTGGTGCGCCGTTTTCCGGGAAATTGGGGCACCAATGGCAAAATTCCCTCTCACATTACTTCGGGCGGAAAGTGCAGTTGAATGTCTCTCTTTCAGCCAGGTCAAATGAAATACATAAAAGCTGTCTTTATACCTCGCTTTTGACACGACGGAAAGATTGCCGTTTTAGGTGTGATACGAACTGCACCAGATGTTAGGGTGTGGTCTTCTGCGGGTCTTTTTCATCATTTCCTCTGCCCCATCATTTTGATGTTTGATTCCGGCACGCAGCGGCACACCCTAACATCTGGAACCGAGATTAGAGTCACTCCGGACTGGAAATGATGGCTGGAAATGATGGGAAAAAATACTGAGAATTCGGATATAACCCCGTTTGGGTAATGTAACGTGAGTCTGATCGGCGGTCGGCGCTTGCAGCATTGCCACACGTTGACACGTTCTCGATGGTCCATTCCCGCTCTCCCGCTCGCCATCCCGCCCGTCCCGACGCACTCAACAACACCACAACAAACTAACATGAAATTTTGGTTCGTTTGTGTAAAGTCCTTATAATTCAAAGAAGTAGACGAGCCAAGGCGCGCTCATGTTTTGTTGAGATTTGGGGGAGAAACCCAGAGGGACGATGAGCAAGGAGGCGTCGACGATGCTAACGGTTGCCAGCTCATCGTGTATCAATCAGCCGGAATCCGGGAATCATCGGACTCTCACGTTGCATTGCCCAAACGGGGTTTATATCCGAATTCTCAGTATTTTTTCCCATCATTTCCAGCCATCATTTCCAGTCCGGAGTGACTCTAATTCTCCGAGGCCATTGCCTTCCCAGATAAAAAATGTCTGAGCATTTAGATACATTCAAAACTCATTTATGCAGGGGACTGCCTTTACAGATTGTCTATAAGTGGATTTGGGATTGAGATATTTGAAAAAAGATCCTGCATGACCCGGTAGTGGGTCATGGACAGTATTGGGTAGCTTCTTGGGACCACTGGAAACATCATATTGAACTGGCTTACTGATCCATTGAGGTTTATGAGGCTTAATTTTTCATATGGCATAAGAGGACGACATAGATGAAAAGCAAGCGGGATATGTTTTATGCCGACACGAACTCAGCGCTGTATACCGCCCACGAACCACCACGAAACAGCAACCTAGTTCATCTGCCTGATGAGCTTGTTGATGTTGGTCTCCCGGTCACCAAAGTCGCCACCCTGCACGTAGTGCTTAAACTTACGCGTCCTCCACCCACCAGTGGGGTTGGAGAGCTTGAATGGCCAAAGGAAGTTGGCAGCCTGAAACAGGGTAAGTGGCATACTAGTTAGGAATGTGCATGTACGGACCTGCTTGAAGTTAGGGCCGGCGGTAGCGATCTCGTGAACAAGGTCCTCGACACAGAGGATGTTATATTTGCCGAGGGATTCCTCGATGACGGCGTTGTTCGAAAGAGGAATGCGCTGCTTGTTGACCTTGCCATACCCGCGCTTGTAAATTAGTTCCCGGACGGATTTGATATTGGGTTCGCTGTCAAGAGTTGAGATTCAACAGAGTAACTTGCATGGGAAGCACTAACCCGTATGTGATGTAAGGCTCGATCAGACGCAGCATCTGCTGTGTTGCCCGGGTCACCTTCACGAACACACCATTGTTAATCTGCAGGAGACGGAGAAGCTGCATGATTTTGCGGGGCTTCGGTGCGATTTCATTGATACTAGGATGGCGAGGTTGGAGACGAAGAAAGATAGAAGACAACACTTACCCGCGAATACGGACGACAAAGTATACTTTGGGCTGCGCAGGGACATAGAAGTCACCAGCAGTCCGTGCAGCCCGCTTCAGACGAATCTCCTCCTTCTCCTTGGTCAGGTACTCCTTCACGTAGGACTCGGCGCGCTTGAAGATGACCTTTCGCTTGGCCTTGGATGCCTGAGGGAAAGAGGTCAGTCACAAGTTTACCTGCGTGTATGGTATAGAGAAAAAGGAAAGATCAGTCCCGAAAGATGGTTAATTGAAGGCAACATGGCAGAATTGAAAGTTCCACTAGCCGTTCTTCGAATGAACGTATGCATCATAATTGAAACAGAGCCCAGTTCAGCCACGCGTTCTCACCTTGCGGGCGGCGGCGGCGGCAGTGAGGCGTTCCTCACGGGCCTTTTCGTTTTGCTTGCGCTTCTTGAGGAGGGTCTCCGGACTTCGATGGCCTACAAGGTGTCAGTCGCGAGTTTAGCTCGTTGTGGGGCACTGACCGAGGCGGACGGAACCCTGGATACGAGAATCAATGACTGTCAGCGAGGCAGGGCGAGGAAGGGGGCAGGGACATACGTGGTTGAGGGCGCCATTAGGGTGTTGAGGACGAATAATCTAAGTTGTATGTGTTTGCCAGCTGTATAGTCTGACCAATCAGTTCACACGCCTCTGACATGTGGAGTCTGGACTGCGCCGTCAAATGATTGTCGGCAACGCTCCACCAAACTCAAGCTCCGATGTTTGCCCAAGGGGCGACCACTGTGTTATCCATCAAGATCCACCCCCCGGTCGCCCCGTGAGAAAGTGGCTGTGTCAGCACTCGTCTGCCGACGCGCTGGATTACACTCGCAACGGAAACATTTAATGCAAGTGCTTTCTGTTGCCTCTGCTGTCGTTTATCCTTCCTGCTAGTACACACTACCCCATGATGTTTGGAAAAATTGCGTGCAGCGCGTTGGCAGAGTGCCGGCACAGCCACTTTCTCACGGGCGACCGGGGGGGTGGATTTTGATGGATAACACAGTGGTCGCCCTTGCGTTTGCCCATAACTTGAACCTTGGATGTTCAGAAATTCAATTCATCGGCAGATCAAGATTTCACAGAGTAGTATTGAATATAGATTCACATGGAAGAACATTCTGAAGCTGATACTCAAGAGAAAAAAGTGTGCAGAGACTTGATACTGTAAAGGACATGAAACGATGCTTGCCGTGGACATGCAGTGCCTGCAAGTTTGAAGTGATGGCACTCAATCGCCGCTCGGTGATCACCGAGTATGCATAATGTGATTGATGGTCACTCCTGTCACAAACCATCTTTTCAAGTTTTCCGTATCAAGTCTGGTTTACGAGACTAGAGTCGATTATGCTCTTTTAGGCTCATCTGCATTGGCTGCTCAGCGCTCAGCCTCGACTGCATGTCCGCAGCCTCTCTCCCTCTCCTTGCCATTGCCCCCAATGCCTTCCATATCAACGCATCACCCAAACAGATATAGCAGTGATGCAGCAACCAACAAATTCTGTGGCCTTAAGTGCACCTCTGAAGTCTGGACTCGTTAAAGCACACTTCCTTCTGCCACCGGCCGCCACACAGATTACTGCGCTCCCTTCCACTGTCTCCCCGCACAACCCGTCAGTTTCTGGTGGCCAAGCGCTCATACCACACCATCCAGCACTGCCTCCGAGTTTCGATATACATGGGTGGCAGACGCCGTGATTCCAAACAAGTACATTAGCTTCACTACCGCCTTCTTGTTCCTCACCTTCCCATACATGCAGCGCGCCACACTGTTCGATCCATTGGCTCCAAGATCCCCTTGCAATTGGGTAAATACTGATTCATATTCTTTATGACCTTCTGGTTTACCATCTTATTCAAGGCGGATAATGCCAAAATTAGTGGGCCATGCCTCGTGAATTCGACTGCAATTTGCAATGGTGCGACATTCTGCTCGATCCTGCGTTTCTTCTGCTGAAGTAATTCCTCAGATGACGAGCAATGTGTTTGCTCGACGGTTTCCTATCTACTAGCTGCCGCATGTGATTTTTGCGAAACACCTTCTCGACTTCTGAGGTGCTTTTCTCCTTTCTCTAACTTCCTTCCCATACTTAAGTCAAATCTCAAGTTGGCACCATTATGCTCAGGACCTTGTTCGACCGCCCTGTGTCGCGCCGTTCTTCGAGTCAGTCTATCTGTTTTTCCCGACGATGCTTGTCCAATAAGGACTCTTCAGGATTCCAGCACCCTTTTCCGACCCTCGTCAGTTACTATTGTAGCCTGCATTCATACTCTCATTTGCTTCCAGATTTAGACATTCCAGGTTGGGCATTGATACTAGCTCAACGGGAGTCCTTAACGGTAGTTATTGTTTCAATCACTGACTCGAGATGCCCTTTTGATAAATTTTAGACCACTCCTACATTTGATCCAACACAAGCAAGCACTATAGGAGTTTCTCTTCAACTCCACGGTACTCCAAGTCCTTTGGTCTCAACTAGCAGCAGTTCCACTCTCTCAACCACTTTCTCGGCAACTGCGATAGACTCTCATTCAGCTTCAAGTTCTCTGACCTCTAACGGAGTTTCAAGTACCAATGCCGTCACATCTGCAGCCACAAACTCAGCCTCTGTCCAACCCCATGTTGTAAGTGCTGCCAAAGCAACGAGCCAAGCAGGACCCATCGCCGGTGGCATCATTGGCGGAGCTCTCTTTCTGGTCCTTGTTGGACTAGCAATTTGGTACACCGTGGTACGCCGGCGCCGCAACCACATTGCACCCTCAGCCGCCTACAAAGCGGCCCTCCGCGCAGGTTCACCGATGCCGTACCAATCAGTTCACCCCGACTCTCCCAAAAATTCGGTAAGCATCTGCGCGCCCATTCATACCCACCAACGTGAGTTGACAGATATCGTGCCAGAATGATGATCTTAGAACTGATCGGCCTTCGTCCTCGTGGCTACCATCGGCGGCTGTATCCATACACTCTGACCACCAGTCGCGCTTTCTCGAGCATACTTAGCAGCAACAGAGATGATATCCGTTGATTGTACAAAATATTTCTCGGACAATATTATCATATATCAAAGGTATTATTCGCATAAAATAAATACTCACGGTGTACTACTAGGTAGCATGAATAGAAAATGGACATGCTACTAGAGGAATGGAACCATTCAAGGCACAGCGATGTTGCTCAGACGCTCTCTGTTTATAGATAAATGTGACAACTTGCCCAGCCAGAACGTGGATCCGCGTGCAACTGCGATCTCGCATGAGTCAATATTGTGGGTCCCAACGAGAGGGGCTGTCGGCGGGGATTCGACTGTCCGAGGGGATATGAGTGTCGAGAATGGGATACGTACGTCAGTCGTGAGTCCAAGTAATACGTCCCTGCATCGTCACACCGAGTGAGAGAGCACAGGATGTTAACGGGGCGCGGGTCTGTGTTTATGGGAGAGACGGCCGAGTCCTGCCCGGATAAGTACGGCGAGGATATGGATTTGGTTGGAGATTAACACGAAAATATATCCATACACGACGACGAAGTCCTGGAAACACTGTCGCTGCGTTTACGCGCCCCCTTTGTCAGGTCTAGCAGAGGTTGCAAGCTAAACGCGACCGAGTTGCACTTAGTAGGGGACATAGGATAGGTGGGTGAAGCGAGGCCGCGGATTTCCAGATTGACAAGACTTGAACGACCGAGTCCGTACGACGGCGAGGGGAGGAAAATAATTTTAGTGGGGGCGCAGCCAGGCGAGCAAGTGGTAGCTCGGCTCCAAGACTGATTGTGGTTCGTTTTAGCCTTCTCAAGCGGCAGAACTTGGATATGGGGGCCGGAAACTGGTAGCTGGATGCAAAGAGGCTCAAAGAGCTCCTTTTCTGAATGTATTTCTAGCTCCCTAGTCGGACTTAACATCGTCACACCAGCAGAAGGAGGCATGTCGTCGTCCTCCTTTGGCGCCTGAGTAGGTTTCACATTGAGCGCATATCCGGCAATACAAAAGACCCACATATCTATCCTGTTGGATTCTCCGTCGTTGCGACTGAGCTTTTGGGAAAAGGTCGCACATGTACAACATCAGAAGGGCTGGACCGGAAACTGAGCTAATCGCACCGTGAGTGTGTTTCCTGTGTTTATTGCTCCTCTTCGAGGTTACGCCCGGCTCTGAGGTGTTCCCGGCCATAGCTTTAACCCATCTGATAGAGCGGGGTTAGCTGCGCTTCCATAGCCTCAGCCCATCGCCTCTTCGCCAGCGGCTGATCCTCGGGAACTTCTTCGTTTCGCCGAGGCCGTCTGGAAATTTCGGCATTGGAATAAACTTCAGACGAGACCCTCCCCGACTCTCTTGGGAACAAGTTGCGTGACTTTAATATATTTACCGTCGTACTCAGTGGTGCTTCGGATTTTTGCTTCAAGGCCATGTGAGAACTAGCCAGCACTCCCAAGTACCTGTGGCGAGGGTGTGCGTCTTCCCCCTCCCGGTAGCTTGTGTCTGGCCTGTAAGGTAAGAATTGGATCTAGGACTCGAAAAAATAAATAAATTGACTGCAGCCTCACTAACCAGCGGCATCGTCAACCACACCGCAAATGCTTTGGGTCCATGCTCGTCGTAACAAAGTGTGGCTATAATCTCCAACTTGAAGACATCCGCGACCGTTTTGTCCACAGGGAAGCCATTTGGATCAGAGCGTCCACGGGCTTTCAGCAATATATTGGTAAAAGTGTGGTCTGAAAATAGGGCTGATTTGATGCTCTGAGGATGGCGTACTTTGAAACAGTTTATACATAGCATGGTCCAGCTGTGTTCCCAAGATTATACCTGAGATATTGATGACTGTCGATCCATCCAACCAAGGTGTAAATAGGGGTGATCAAACCACTAGCAAACGGTGGCAGATCTCTGAACTTCGATCTTTCGTACCTATTTGTATGCGGGGAATGCGGAAGATTTCGGTTTTTATCCGGGGCTCTACATATATGCATAGTGACTGTGGCTACTGGTCTCAACGCTCAAGTGCTTCGTTCCCACTTAGTACTTCCGACCATGTGGCCACTGTTCCATGACTTGGGTCTGAGGGATATCTCAGGCCCCAGGTCATGCATATGTCGGCGTCTCAATCACTCTCAATAGCCCCCAGATGATTTGAGTGTGGTGGGGTATTTCATACAAGTCCTACAGGCCTAGAAAATAGTATATATTTCATAGCTAGTACAATTCAGACAACATGGGAAAGGATGTCACTGCACTTGGTGACCGCGCATCCATGAGGCAAACAGCAGGACAAACGGCCAAAGAGTGCATTTACATTCTGAGGCAACTGTGTTGCAGGAGTGCCAATATAATAGGGCAGTCCAGCATGTGGTACTCAGCGCCTGGGTAGTTGTTAAAAGATGGACCGATGGGAAAACGCGCTATCATATGTAGTCTCCGGCAAATCCGGCCCGGATGGCACAGGGGCACGATTTGGTACGATTCGGCGTTGGCGATTCTGATGAATTCATTTTCTATCCCATACCAGCTGGCAGCATGACGTCCACCATCAAGCTGAACGATGGAACCGAAATCCCCAGCCTCGCATTTGGGACTGGGAGTTGGTCTTGAATCTATTCCTCACATCAGCCAATTTATAGAATTTGCAGCGGCACTCTATGGGCACGACGCAGAGAAGGCCATCAAACTCGCTATTGATAACGGCTTTACCCACCTGGACGGCGCACAAGTGTACGGCAATGAGGCCTCTCTCGGGGCAGGCATAAAAGCTTCGGGAAGGCCACGCTCGGAACTCTACGTTGTGACAAAGTTAAAGAGTGGGTTGGGTCACGACAAGGTCAGGGAATCCCTAATCGAATCGCTCGAAAAGTTAGGTATGTACAGTGTCGTCCAATATCCCATGCTTTCACGAACACGGACGGACAGGCCTCGAAAATGTCGACCTCTTCCTAGTACACAGTCCCGCGGGTTTCACAGACGAGGAGTTGAAGCAACTCTGGCAAGCAATGGAGGCTGTTCATGTCGAAGGCCTGGCGAAAAGCATAGGCGTATCCAACTTCCGGGTACAGCATCTGAAGGCCATCTTGCCTGGGGCCAAAATAATTCCAAGCGTCAACCAGATCGAGTTGCACCCGTACGTTCGTGGCACGAATATGTAAGTAGCTTGCTAGTGATATGACTGAATTGCGTCCAATAGATACGTCTGGAAGGCCGCCGAGCCCATTGTCAAATACGGCCTGGAAAAGGGCAATATCACCCCGGCATCGTACAGCGGTTTGACGCCACTTGTACGTGTCGTCGGTGGACCTGTCGATGAGGTTCTTCCTCCGATCACCGAGAGACTTGGAAAGTCCTGGGCAAACCAGTAAGTCAAGGACAAGTGTTGTCTAAATGGGTTTTGCAGAAGGGCGCAATTGTCGTGACGTGAGTTATGGAAACAATATTTTTGTTATCTCCCTTCGTAGAACAATTCCACTCCCACAGAACGTCGACGAAGCAGGCACGGATTAAGGAATATCTTGAGACATCCCAAGTTCCCGACCTGACGGCCGAAGAAGTGGAAGCTATCGATACCGCAGGTACCGCCAGACATGCAGATACTTTGGTAGGAGTTCTAATCCGCACTCACAGGCGCCAATTGTACAAGAGGGAGTTTATGCGCCATGTGTTCGAGGAGTAAATTGTATAAATAGATAAGCAAATGTGCCACAACTTCAAGTGGTGGCAGATGCTGGGCAGATGTAAGGCAGATGGTTTGGGCGTATTGATCGACGTTTGAAAGCAAAGGCACACAAACTCCTCAGTAACTCCTCTTGCCTTAAATTTGCAACACACTTGGTCACCGCGTTAACGCCTTACTGGTCATCACTATTCTCCGACATCCGTCTTACTTTTGTGCCTGAAATGGACAGAAGTATCGGTCCCTTTGGACGCGGCGCCTCCGACTTGGGTTGTGCGAGGGCCAACTGCCAGTGTCACGGTTCTGTGCCTAGGATCCATAGATCGCTTGCTGTTCGCGATGCGATCTTCTACCTGCTTAAAGAGACGGTCCTGCTAGACATGGCTGCCTTCTTGGCTGCTTTTCGCGCACGATGTTTGCAGGATCTTTCTCAATCATTGTTGTCTGGCTCCTAGCATTAAGCGGCATCGCCAGTGGACAGACAACCAATGCAACATGCATGGCCTCCCACAAATGGGTAGGTGTTAACCCTCAGAGCCAGCTCGAATCTTACATGGGAGTCAGGCATTCAACTCGCAGCAGCAGAGCCCATGTCTCGTTGGCTCTGCCCTTCTGGCTGTATGCAGTGGATGTAGGCTTGTCGCTGAGGTACTGAACAACACTGAAACCGGTACCAATAGCGTACCAGCTTAACGCTCTACCGGATGGATACCATTACACTGGGCCAACTTTGGCCAGCGCCAACCCTTGCCAATGTAGCACCGTGGTTTATTCGCTACTTGCGGAATGCGGTCTATGTCAAAATCGTACGGCTTCAATGTGCGTTTTTCTTTTTCTGCTGCATATTATGGCTGAACACTTATAAGGTGGAGTGTTTGGGAGACCGACTGTGCTTCGGTTTCAATCAACAGGTCAGCTTCCCCACCTTATGGCACCCCAGATACGACCATAATTTTAGCTTCCCGGAGCCGATTCCAGCTGGTCTGCATGTTCCTGGCTGGGCTTACCTGAATGTACAGGTAAATAAGGTAAAACCGTATCTCCGACACTGCTGAAATGCACCCTCTAGGCAACGGACATGTTCAACGAGGCTCTTGCACAGGCGAACGCTAGTATGTTCCCAATAATTCCCTCAAACTTTCTGTGACATTGTCGGTAGATATAACAGAGTCGACCGCCATTCCTCAACCAGATAAAACTTCCTCTTCGTCTATGTCCACTCCGTCGTCTACTTCGGCTGCCCCGGCGACGACCACCGCATCTTCCGAATCCACCGGCGTAGCTGCTATAGATCAAAGCCGAAGTAATGCCATTGGAGGTGGCGTCGTGGGCGGTTTTTGCGCCCTATTGCTCATCTGCGGTCTCGCTTTCTGGCTCCATCGCCGACGGAGTGATGCTAGATCAAATGGACAACTTCTGAACTCCCCCGTCATGAGCCAATACCCGACAGACAGCCTCCCTGGCCAGCCGACGATCCTTGTGCCTTCTATTGTCGGTCTTTCTTTGTTAAAATGTCACGTCCTTTCTGACTTTTTCCAGACCGTCTCTTCATTAGACTCGCGACCTAGTGGATCGGCGTACTCTGGCCAGGTCTCTGTGTGATTGCGTTCCCATCTCGCATTCATTAAAAACACTACACTCCTTATCCCCCGCATCTATTCGGAACAGTCTTACTTATCATAATAACATGACATCGGGCATTCGTATACTAGCTGTTTTGTATGGAGATTAGATTGAGTCTGCATGCGCCTTGCAATGTCGCGGTAACTCCAAAGCTACATTTTCACGCCCATAAATAGTGTTGTTGGCAGACTGGCAAAACTCTGCCAGCCAATTCTGCCAAACTGGCAATTGCCGGCAGTATGTCTGGGGGGTTGGGTGCGATGGAAGCATATTTGGGGGCCACCCTCTGTAGAAATTGCCTGAATTCGGTCCAAAATCCAATCAACATATTCCATCTATCCTAAGTTTCCGGATTTCCAGGCCCATAGGTGGCAAACCTTGGGCAAATTATGACATCGATATCCTCTCTCAACTGGAGCCCAAATAAAAATCACAGGGACTCAAACACCCTTGCAACATCCTGAAGGCCTGAAGGATGCATTACAGGAGCGGAAACTGGCGGAAACACCTTAGATCGATTCAAACTTCAACAAAAAATGCATTGGTCTTGAGGATTTCCACATTTGGATCTGCCAGTTCTGCCAATTGCCAGTTCTGCCTGAAACAGTTCTGCCACGCTCACTACTGGCCATAAATAAGTACATACATAAGTTGGATGTACATGTTGATTGTCGGGAGCTATCGGGAATTTATACTTCTCACTAGCGGCAATCTCGGATAATTAGAAGGCCGGCCGTGCCATTCAACAGTGATTCCGACAACCACGATCTTCCATGCATCCTGACCACTGAGACTTCCCGGCGTTCCTGAGCGGGATCGTGCCGTGTAATTCTACCTATCCCTGGCCGAGAGTTCCGAAGAAGATCAAGGGATTAGCGCTGAGGGCGTAAACGGCTTTCAAGTATCGCCTCCGATTCCCTGGATGACACGGACATGTTGTTAGCAGCATTCTCGACGCTTGTTCTGGTTGGAGTAACAGCTGGCCAATCCACCAATGCAACCTGCAGCTCGAACTTCGACTGGGTGAGAATGAACGTAGCCTCGTTGGGGCTATACTGATATCGTCCTAGACGTCCAATTCCCTGGAACAGAGTCCGTGCTTGGTGGCGGCCTATCTTGGTTCTGTCTGCAACAATGGTCGTGAGTGGGCTGCTCCACAAGTCCTCAAACGGCCTTACATTTCGCAGTATTCATGGTTCCGGCGCTTGCGAACGATATGAGCTACTATCAAGGACCGACAGTGGCCCAGGCCAACTCGTGCGGATGTAGCTCTGTTTTTTATTCCCTATTGGGTGCTTGTGCGGTTTGTCAGTCTGGCCAACTGCTAACGTACGTCTGAGTCGTGCGCACACCTGTTTTAGATCTCATTCACAATAGTTGGTCAACATTCAACGCGAACTGTTCCACCGTCTATCCCCAGTTGTATGGGGTCTCTTTTAATAATGCTCCAGTCAGAGCTTATTCGATCTCAGATTTGTTGGCAATATTCCCTCCGGCACTGCAGTCCCCCACTGGGTAACAGTACCGCACGTTGTATCATTTTGTCGCGCTGACACTATTGCTTCCAGGCTTACCAGAACGTCACGGTATTTATTATTGCTGTCAAGAACGAGCCGATTGTTATTAGCGATATCGTGACGCAGGTGTATAACGGATTCAATATTACTTTTGCGCAGACTCAACTCAGTAAGCAACCGCCATCCCCAATACTATCAACATTGCTTATGCTTCATCAGATGCACCTGAATCCACTGCCAATCCGAAAGCCACCGGTACTACCGTACCATCCTCCACAAAAAAAAGCGAATGCAGGAGCCGTTGCCGGCGGAGTCGTCGGAGGACTCGTTTTTTTAGCTTTGGTTGTGATCATGGCATTCTGGTTCATCCGTCGTCGCCGCCGAGGAGTGGCCCCTTCAAATTTGGTTGAAACCCCGATGGGATATCGCTACACTGGCGAAATTACGCCTTTCTCTTCTGCTATTCCAACGCCAAAGCTCTATGTGAGTGTGATTCTCATCCGCCGATGTACCCAGTCGCTTGCCCATTGAATCTGATGTCTTTTCAGAATCCCGCAGATCCCAGTACCTTTCCCGCTTCCTCGCCAGCTATGTATGGCTCGGCTCGGGTTCAGAGTCCTTCGTACACAGGAAATACTATCACGGATGGTGGCGGCCAGCCTCGTCCTCAGTACAGTGGTGCTCCGGAGGTTTGAAGCCGTTGCAATAACACAAAGCACAGATGTCAGACACTAATAATACACTTGCACTCACTCGATAATAACAAGTGTGTTTCGTATTATTCACCAACTGTCTATCCATCAACGGCTTCTTATCAGGAACAACCTGTGTTGGACCACCGCATGTGACGTTGTGGACCACCTCGCCGAGTAACAGGCGCCGATACCCGAGGTTCCGTTGTCTGGGCCGCTTCTTCTGCGCCCACGATAGCAATGAAGGACCGCGGTGTATTCCTTGCGACTCTTGCTCTGTTACTGCTGCAGGTTGTCTCGCAGTCCTCAAATGTAACATCCTGCCAGCCATTATATCAATGGGCAAGTTTCTCGATGAATTCAGGGAATATTGCTGACATGGACACCGAAAAAGACGCTCAACTCGAAGGCTCAGACACCCTGTCTAGTTGCAGCATTTTTGGAGAGTGTTTGTGAAGGACGTAAGTCGCATAGTGCTACTAGTAATGCGCTTCCCCCTTTCATGTCGTCACCTCACCTAGCCGTTGAGGTCAATTCAATCCCCCCGAACACCCACTATATTGGACCGGATTTGGCTAACGCGACACTGTGCCAATGTAGTACGGTGACCTATTCACTGATCAGTGCTTGCGGTGCCTGCCAAGATCGTACTTTTGAGCCTTGGACTAACTGGTCCACAAATTGTCCACAAGGCACGTATCATCGCACATCGAGATCACCTTTCATCCTCTGATACCTTACAGTGGAAGTGGGGCAGTCAGTTTTACGGTGCTTTCCAGTTGGTAACTAGAAATAATCGGGATCCGCACAACAGGTACCTGCAGGCAATCCCTACAGAAGTTGTGGTTCCGGCTTGGGCATATCTTGATGTCACCATGGTCAGTGATGGTCAACGGAACTGTCCTCAACGTCGAACAAGCCACAGACAAACAACAGCTTCAATCCCATCCTCGCGGAAGCAAGTCAGTCTAGCGCTAGTAATCGTCATCTGTGTGTTTTTATGACTTTCCATCGGCAGATCAGTCATCCTCGTCAAGTTCGGCAGCACCATCTGCCTCTTTGACATCTTCAATTCCAATTACAACAGGGACGCACCCTCTTGCCGCTCCGTCCTCTATCTCTACATCAGGATCCCATAAATCCGACGCTGGAGCAATAGCTGGCGGCGTGGTTGGTGGCCTTGTGGTTTCAGTGGCTCTAGGGTTGGGGATATTGTTCTGGCTTCGTCGCCGACATGGGGCGGACGGATCCGACGGATCCGATCACTCTGCTTACATAGCTTCTATGCAGGAGCATCCAGCTCAACGCAGTGTGGCCAGTCCAATGTCGATTTCTCCCTTTCCTATGTAAGAACTTTCTCTTGTCGCTGGATCTTTTCACTAGTACTGACCATAGAAGGAACCGTTCTCGAAGGACCCATCTGAAACAAATCCTTTCCCAGGATCTCCAGTCACTTCGGCAATTCATACCACGTTCGACGCCCCTTCTGTCACTGCGGGGGCCCAAGTCCTCCATAGATATACAGGATCAGCAGAAATATGAATCATATTTAGGGTGTTGTATGTTTCATAATAGCCCTGGTAACTACAGGTTTCATTCTTTGTGACATATATGGCCCGGGTCGAACTTACCATCGAACCCTCATCAGAAGTCCTGACAAATGGAATGTTTCTGGAATCTAGAAGCGTTCCGGGCCATTTTGAGTCATGAGGCACGATCAGGTTGAGCACCTACTTCAATGCCTGATAAGAAGAATTCTATCTCCTCAGTACTCAAGGCATAATGCGATCTTCAGCCTCTTTTGCGATGGCCAGTAGTCTGGTGCTCTTTGCCTACTTCCAGAGAGCTTCCGCTGAGTCAAATGCGACTTGCCCACTAAGCTATAATTGGGTATGTCCACTCAGACTCGGAGATGTTTTTTGTTAGATTTAATACCTCTCTCAGATGCTTAACTCGTATCAGCAGAGTCCGTGCCAAGTGGCGGCATACCTAGGTGGAGTCTGTGGTTCAGGACGTACGTCAGTTCATCCGTGCAAGTTCAAAATGAAGTACTAAGCATCTCAAGCCGCATTCGGAGTGCCCAACTTGGCTCCAGGAGATTATTACAATGGTAGGTTCTAAAAGAGTGCTGAACCATTCACTATAGCAGATATCTTCTATAGGGCCGACTCGGGAACAATCAAATTCCTGCCGTTGCAGTTCCGTCTTTTACTCATTGCTGAGTGCCTGTGCTATGTGTCAGTCACGGGCCTTTCTGAAGTAGCGCGTATTATCATACCCGTAGTTGCGTTGCTGACAATTCTTCTCGCGCAGCTGGTCGGCTTACAATTTCAACTGTACGGCAGTTTTTCTGAGCATGTATGTGGATTTTTCCTCTTTTTGTGTTCATGCAGATATACCGGCTCCAGATTTGTTGGTGAAATTCCTGCCACAACAAATGTTGCCGCGTGGGCGTACCAAAACGTCACGGTAGGCCATTGACATGCTACAGGCGCAATAGAGATTGATACCCCTCGATAGAGTTATGGAGAATTCAATGTCTCAATAGCAGAGAAGGCAGCCGCCAGTGGTCCGTTCAATCCAATATGTGTCTAAACATGATTGATATTTCTTACTTAGGGCACACACAAAGCAGCGTCTCCACCAGTACATCAAGTCAAACCTCTTCGACGTCCTCTTCTGGAGAGCCTCCGAATCCATCTCTCCCAACCGTAATAGGCTCCTCTCAAAGTGGCGACGATAACAAAAAGATAGCGTGGGGGGTGATCGGCGTCGTTGGTGTGGTCTGTTTCATCGCTAGCCTCGTGCTCACACATAAGATGTGGCGCAAGCACCGTAAACCAATGGCATCCGCGCAATCGACTTCTTTCGAACACGAATATGCGCCTATACATTGGGAACCTTTTGGAAACCTTCCCTCCCAGAAATGGCAGAAGCAAGATACTCCTGAAAGGGGCCGAAGTCCTAGTCGGCCCAGGATCACCACATTGCAGCCCATGTCTACCTCACGTATTTCCTTACCCAGTCTGTTGAATGTGAGTTGAAATTTTGTCGGAGTCGGAATAGCGCAATTCACAGGATACACGAAAGGAATCCGAGGCTTCAACATACTCTCCTGCGGTGGAGTCCTCTGACATGTATACTACTCAAGGAGGGCATTCCCCTTTAGCGGAACGCGTAGTGGTAGAGCCGCCCTTTGTTAAACTTACTCCGCTAAGGCGTCTCGGTGGTCGTACATAGGTGACTTGAACTGAGACTGTACGTATGAGAAGTGGATTGTAGTAGTGCGTGTAGCCCTTGAGTAGCCCCTGAAGCCTGGTTGACATGTCTCAAGAGAACGTGACTCGCTCTCAGTCTCTATCCACAGATGTCCTAAATTCGAAGCTCCGTCCATATTATCCGCCGCGGCGCGTCATCTATGATCTAAGCGATCGCGCAAACTTGGATATAAAAGGTCCATTTATTTTCTTTAGTTGGCAACAATCCCCTTCACCACCTTCGCCCCCAAAACCCAAATGTACATCCACATCTCTATGCACATGTCGTCTTCCGCATTTTAATCACTGTTTTTGTTCAGAACCCTTCCGTCCGTCGCTTACCGACCAGGCTGGTGCTGCCTTAAAGGCAAATGGCCCGACGCCGATCCAAAGGCTCAGCTCAAGCTGACGTCTCCCTCCAATTTTAACCGGATTCTCAGAAGTCGACCACCGAGCAGATGTGACTCGCTCAAGGGAACCGCCGATTCCATAGCCTCTACCTTCCAGCCGCAATCCGAGAAGAGCGCCTCCCAGAAGGTCGCTGGTTGGTAAGGCAAAGAACGCTGTTGGCTTTGGAGAGTCGAAGTAATTTCGAAGTAAAGATCTCGTCTCGTGCCTGTTTTCTAACCTGTATCATACGCATCCAAATGTGTGCGTAAATTCCTCAGTTCTTCTGATCCCGAGTTTGCCGGTGGCCCCGAAGGTATGCAGTCACCCACCATGTCGCCAAATTCGTCAACAACTTAATTTGCAACTCATCGCTCTGCGCTTACTCACAAATTGTGACGGACACTCGAGCCGAATATTCACCATAAAAATAAATCGACACTCTCAGAAACCGAGTACTCAAAGTACTCAACAGCTGGGCGACGCTCAAGGTCAATAGCAATCGCGAAGTAAGTACTTTTCAGCCTCAGTTTGAGACTCTGGGTAATGGTAGTAGTCTCACAAGTTTAAGGAATCCGAGTCGGGGAAAAAATAAAGGCACTTAATGCGCCCAAGACACGCAAACAGATTCAAGACACAGGACCCAAACCTGATGCACATATTGATAAGTTATCGAGCTCCAGTCAAGGATTATGAACTTTCGAAGGCAAAAATGGATAAGACAGAAAAGTGGGAGTTTTCGTCGCTTGTGTTAACTTGGCGATGGGAAGTACTAGTGTGCGCGGAATGTATCCAGCAGCTCCATCGCCAGCTAGCCCCTAATCGCGTGGTGAATAATTTGACGCGTTGGTCACATCACGTGCATTCGTTTTCCCTACATGCAACCTCCATCGACGCCGACCGCCTCAGCGGCACTGCTTGCTCTTCCGCCTTATGCAACAACCTCCCCTCTAGGCTACAGTCAATTTACTCTGATATATCCCGCCAGAAACACTCGAATCCTGCGTCTTATCACTCCAACATCGAGTGGTGGCGCAAAGCACTGGAGGTTCTGGTTCGCTCTGGAATCCAACATGACGGAAGCCGGCTTGTCCTCAGTGCTGGGCCTAGCTTGATGGATCTGCTCCGTGTGTCAGGTGTTGGGAAGCCACTCGCTCTGGCGACCGTAATCGTGAGTTCTCAGAGTCATCGCTTTCACGAGCTGACTGGAGCTGCGTTAGCAAGGCGGACCTCCGGACCCAGAAATATCTGTTTACACGTTCTGATTTCCTGAACTCCAAAGAGTCTGTGTATGATCCTGGTTGGCTCCCTGGGCGAATAGCGGCATATGTCGTCGGAAACCTATCTGGTGGGCGCTTGAGCAACTTGGGGTTGTGGGGGAGGACGGATTCATTTCAAATACTCGTGATTCCGAGAAGGATAAAGCGTGGTGGGGTGATTATGTGGTTCTCCCGTTGGTGGAGGCTGTCGCCACCGATGTTTTAACGAAACAGGGCGAGAAGGTTGGGGGTCCTGGGGACGTGTTATACAGTTTCGAAGGTTTCAGGAAAGAATTCGCAACAGTTCTTTCTGATAATGCTGTTCTACTGGACGGGGACGCGAAAGTCTTGCTACGGTTCCTTGAGCGCGATCGGCGAGCGGTTGTGGTGGACAAAGACGTATGTCTTCCACTACACGTACCCGAAATAATGTCACGGGTTATATGCAGGTCATCAAATTTATTGACTCGAGAAACGCTGCAGGAGTCCGCGAGATTACTGCAGCTGACCGAGGTATCCTTCAACTGAAGGGAGCGGTGCAGCACCTCCACGCGCAAGTCACCGAATTTCAAAGAAAGATGGACCAGTAGCGTCTCACGTCCCATGCCCCATATATGCCTCTGATTCTTGCACAGATACACGCAGAAGGCTTCCGCTGCCTTGCAACAGAAACACAAGCCGGTGGCCTTGACCTATCTTCGGTCACGGAAGCGGATTGAAGTCCTCCTGACGAAGCGTTTAGGCTCGTTAGAGACATTGGAGGCGACCTTGATCAGTGTGGAGACAGCCGCTGGAGATGTCGAGGTAAATTCATGACATTCTTCCCCAACTACCTGAAACCCACGTCACCAACAGATAATGCAATCATACGCATCGTCAACTGCAACTCTCCGGGCTATATTATCGCATTCCTCGTTGCAACGAGAATCCATAGACAAGACAATGGACGCCATGGCAGAGGCCAATGCAGATGCGAAGGAGATCGACGAAGCTATCAGGATTGGCGGGGATGTGGCACTAGGAATAAATGAAGCATTCGACGAAGCCGGGCTTGAGCAGGAGCTGAAAATGCTTGTTCAAGAGGCTGAGGGAGAAAAGCTTCAGGAGATCAGGGAGAGATTCGGACAGGATACTCTCAAGACTCCAAGCGGGATCCCTTTACCAGCAACACCCGAGCGAGAGCTTGAACGCGAGGGTGTTCTTGTTTGATCCATACTCCACTACTCTATCCTCTGTTGCACGTTCACTAGTACATTGTTCCAGGACTCGGTCGCCACATGCACATACCAGCTTTCCAATATTTTCCGTTCACCCCACGGCGGCGACTTGAGCGCAATCATCCTGACCTTCCGCAACTCCCCCCCGATAAAAGTACATATTGGACACGATTAGAGCTCTCGGAATGTCGCAACATGCTTGGAAACCCAGGGCGTGCTGGCCGGTTGCTATTCTCTGCGTACTTGAGCCAGCCGCCTCAGCTGCTCGGTACACGACTTCTGAAAGTATCGATCTATGTTTGCAAGTTGAGCGCTGAGCGGCAGTTTCAAATATTAATCGACGTTTGGATGCGTTTCAGGTCTTTCAACTGAAGCCAAGAAGGACTGGAGAAATTGCGTGTACATTTGACCAAAGACGTTTAAAATACAGGTTGGATTGCAGTCGCGATCAAGGCGATATCTTTACTTCGACTCTCCCATGCCAACAGCGTTCTTTGCCTTGCTCATCAGCGACTCGTCATTCTGGTTGGAGTTTCCCGAGACCGTGTCTCCAGCCTTCTGGGCGGTGCTCTTCTCGGACTGCGGCTGCAAGGTCGATGCAACGGAGTCGGCGGTTCCCCTGAGCGAGTCACCCGTCTGCTCGGTGGTAGACTTCTGGGAGTCCGGCTGGATCAGAGACGGTCGTCAGCTCGAATCAGGTCGACGTCGGGTTGATCAAGTACCGTCATGACAGCACCAGCTTTGTCGGTAAGCGATTGACGGCCTGTGTCGGACATATTATGATGGAGAGCTCTGTACGAAAACAGTGGTCAGAGTGCGAAACCAGCCATGGAAAAAAACATGTACGTTTGGGTGTTTGGATGAAGGAAAGGAGTTGTTGCCAGCTCAAGAAAAGAAATGGACCTTTTATACCTGCGATCGCTTGGATCATAGATGACGCGCCGAGGCGGGTCATATACGCATCATCGGTAGCCAGTCGATGACGTACCGGCGCATCATCCGAGCACTGGTCAATAGTCCCAAGCACGCCGCTGGGCAACAACAGCAAACTCACGCTTCGCAAACCTTCTCTTGCCTTTCTCGGCCAAACACGTCAGTAAACGCGAGCAAGAGTTCATTTTGTCCAGAGATCCTTGGAGAAAAATGGCACCAGTCAGACTTCGACACCCGAATGGCGTATCCACCATCCAGGTCGCCCTTGACAGTGACGAGTTCACCGTGCAAGGCATGCACAGTCCGCGATCCCTGCGCAGTCCTCGCAACTTACGCCCGTTTAGACCTGCAGCAAGAAATATACGCTGCATCCGACATCCTGCCCTCCCGTCAGAGTCGTGCGTTGACTCCCGCTCCGCGATTCTCGCCTTCACGTTATCGCCTCAGTGAAATCTGGATACCCTCCACGCACCCTCATGATCGTACCGGAACTACCCGTGTCCAGTTTGGGACTAAAAGCCGGCGAGCAAATTATTGTCAGTGAGGTCGCGGAGCAGGCTTCTGGTGTCGCCAGATCACCCAACAAGCTTCCTTCATCGTCGTCGCCATTCTTGGATCCAACCCCAAATTCAAGCTCACGCACATTTAATGCTGTCCCGGCCGCACCGCGAACACCGACTACACCACCGGTCTCTGCTTCGAGGTCTCCGGATGCCGTAGAGACTGACGGATCCTTTCTTGTCCATAGAGTAAGGCAGAGATCTATTAGTTTACTTCAAGTCCGACACTTACATGCTCTAGGTGGTACCGGATGACAATTCATGTCTCTTTTCTTCTGTGGCCTTGGTTTTTGAGCAAGATATAAAAAAGGCTCAAAAATTACGTGAAAGTATGTTTTTACTTATCCGCTTTACATCTGCTTATCTATCAAACAGTTATTGCCGATGGGATACGAAAAGACGCGGAAACTTATAATGAAGCCATATTAGGGTTGTTGAAAAATCTCTTCAGAGTTTTATGTTACTGATTCTTCATTCGGGCAGCATGCCTCCAGCGAAGTACATATCCAAGATTTTGATGCCTTCCACATGGGGAGGGGCCATCGAACTCGGTATCCTCGCCTCACACTACCAAACAGAAATAGCGAGTATCGACGTGGAGACCGGTCGAATAGACCACTTTGCGCCAAGCGGCGCAGACTTTCCCGAAAACCGATGCTTGTTGATATACTCCGGCATTCACTATGATGCGGCGACCCTTGCGCCTATGGCGGACGCGCCTAGTGACTGGCATCAAACTGTGTTTCCTACTGTAAGCCTGATTCTTGTCACATTCGATTCCTGGTTGACCTAACTTCCTTCTTAGCGTTCGGCGGACGTCCTGGATGCTGCCAAGCGGCTTGCAGACGTGTTGCGTGCGAAGCGGGCGTTCACGAACACGGCTACGTTTGACCTCAAGTGCGAGGTAATCTCGTTTTTGTGACGCTAATGTGCTGTATTCTGACCCGGACTCTCAGGATTGTGGCAAAGGGCTCAAAGGGGAAAAGGGGGCCCAGGTTCATGCGGCCGAGACTGGGCACACGCGCTTCGGAGAATTTTAAGTTGCCTCGTTGCCCGCGAATTGCTATTTTTTGTTCTGGGAGTAATATTATCGTCTGGTAAGACGAAGGTAGGAAGAAGATCTGTGATATCACAACAGCCCATCCAACTCCATGACAAGCGGGCAATGGTCGGACGCTCCATAGATCTCGCTGCGAATCTCGCACTACAGAAGGTGAGATCGACATTAACCGAGGTGGAGCACACACCATCTTGGCACGATCTGCTATTCGTTCGCTCAATACAACTACGTGATGGTTGGTTTGATATAAAAAAACAAAGAGCGGAGGGGCTTACACATGTCCAACCTCCATCCGATTCCTTTCATTCGGCAGTTGAAACGATAGGAGAAGTAGGTGTACTGCTTGTCCGTGGGGTGGATACGACGCCAGAGGTCAACAAATTTATTGGCCTCTGGTGCCGACGATGGGGGATTCAAAATGCTTTTGAAAGCCGTTGTCTCAGCCTCGGTATACCCCGCCGTCTTGTTCCAATTCGACTTCGGGTTCGCAAGATCTTCAGCAGTTCGAGTCAGGCGATGGATGGTTGTCTGTTAGATGAGGCTATACCTAATTCTGTCGGAGCAACATTCAGGTCGCCTGTCCAAATGACTGGCTTTTTATTGTCCAGATCCCTGATATAGGCCTCGAAATGGGTGTTCCATTCCTTCTTGGCATCCAGGGTCTAGACACGCTCAGGCGGGATTCAGTTGAGGAGATGAATGACAAATCGCACCTTCAAGTTGGTGCTGCATTCACCACGTAGGTCCCACGACGAAACATCTGGAACTCGAGTGTCACTATCCGGCCTTTGACAAGGCTGGGATCTGGGTGACCCGGGAGAGTCATAGTCACGGAGAGCGGCTTGTGCTTTGACAAAATAGCAGTCCAGCTTGAGAGGAAAGTCAACTGCTATGTACTGCAAAAGGTGAGCATCAGTTCTCACAATAAGTCTTCTTATCCGAGATGGACCAATATGAATGAGGAAACCTCGCCTGCAGTGCAGGTCAACGGGCACGTTATTTACCTAGATATAGGCCAGGTCGAACAATGTGCTTGACGCATCATAGACGGAATGGCACTTGGTCTCTGTCAGAACAGTATGTCCGGGTCTTCTGCTTCAACGTAGTATTTGAACCCCTGAATGGCGTGAACTGAGTCCTGACACGCCGTCACGAAAATCGGTAGGGAAGTTGACCAACCTTCTTCTGACTGGCGCCAAGCACATACGTTCCATGTCGCAATCGCAAAGTTCCCGGTATTCGTTCTAGCAGACGGTTCGACACTCATGTCGCGTGAATCTAATGTAGGCGAGCCGCTACCAGGAAAGACGATGTTCACCGGCAAGACCTTGTTTGTCGCAGGGCATTGGGCGATGGCTCGGCGACCTTCGACTTTTTGTTTGCTTTTCTCTCGTCATCCGAGTCGGAAGCTTGCGTTTGCTAGAGCTGGCGCGTTTGGGTGGCATGTGTGCGAATCGGCTTGCACTAGAAAGTTTGACAAGGCGGACCGTGACCTGGAAATAGACTGCATCATCAGTCAGTGGACGTTTACTTGTTTGAACTCGTTCTTCCCGGACTCGAACAATTTTAATTGGGGGCGCGGCAAGCACCAGAACTTGTAGAGATTGGATTTAGGCCCATTGTACAACGCGGCCTACAGAAACTCTTCCGTTCAGACATCTTCCTTATTCGATCCACACGGAGACTTCAGTTGTTCTTCACAGTCGATCTTATAATCCGGCTGTTGGGACAGCGCGTCGGTTAGATGCTCACTCATCGGGGTTTCTCGGCCTGGATTGTGGTCGACGGAACACCAGTCTCGGAATACCTGATAGCTGAGGATACCAAGGCTTCAACGGTATCCTGTTGGATTCCAAGCGAAGAGGGCCAGGTAAATTATTTTGTTTGACGCCTTTCGATGCCTTGCATTGACATAACCTCTCAAGAAATTTAGTGTTCATTGGAAAGATCACGGTGGCAACGTCGATACGTGTGGTTTTATCACTTTGGACGGTTTTGTTGTGCAGGCCGATTCTTGTTCGGGAAAGGCGAGACCTGGCGGCAAGGCGTGAGGTCTTCGTTTAATACCGAAAGACCTTTCATGTTCCAAAGGGTTGAGGAGGGTGAGTGCACTTCCTTACTTGACAAGAACCGAAGTCATAAAACCTTCTAGATGAAACCTCAACTCAGTCCGCAAGCAAAGAAGCCGGCATGATCACTTTGCGCATCAAAACGTATTCAACGAGTCGCCAGCAGACCTGCAAATCCTCTTCAACCACTCCGAGTGTCGCACTAGGGAAGCGGAAAGCCGGGGATCTCTGCGTTCGGTAGGTTTTCAATATTGCGCCATTCGTTACGCATATTCTTCAACTCTGCACAGTTTCGGGGACGACAGTGAAGCATACGACCAATTTGCGTATACGTGGTCGGTGAGCCTTATGAGAAGGATGCCCACTGGTGCGAAGACTCCCAGCACGTATGTGAGCTTCGTTTTCCGGTATCGTTCTCCAGGTGTGCAGAACCTTGCAACTTCTGGCAACACCTGTGTTGATTTCACCCAGATTCTTGCAATTGCAGGGTATCATGACGGAGTCTGACGTGCGGTCGCCGCCACCAAGGACAAGAGCGTCAATGCGACGTGTTTCCAGTGCTCCTGCGGTGCCGACACCTGCATCCCAGTCTGCATTGATCACCCCGCGCGCTAGTCCCACTCCCCCCGTGAAGAAGCAGAAGTCGGGTCTGCAAGAAAAACCGTATTTGCCCATGGTAGAGATGCAAGACGCTCTTTTCGATATATCCAGACAATAATCATCACCGATAGAGTCCGCGGCGACCACGGCGACCTTCAGCAGACATGCGCAGAACAGTGAGCTACCAGGCCGCAAATCGTGAATTTTCTGGTGAACGACTGTTGCGGTTTGATCCCTTGAAGGAAGAGGATGATAGTGCAGACGATCCAGGTTACGTGTTTTTTGGGGGGGATATTTAGTCGGCCGAATCAACTTTGTATCATGGATTTGTTGTATAATATCATATGGATTCAGTCATGTACGCTCATGGTCGAAAAACGAGAGCCATTCACACCAATGAGTTGACATAATTCTCAATGTCTTGAATATGGTCAGAAAAATGAGGTATGTAGAACTTTGATACGCACTGGCATAGCCGTTTGAAGCGATGTTAGCTGCATCATTGACATTGGGGTTGAGACCATGAGCAACCTCGTACGCATCAGGAATACCGTCGCCGTCGCTATCGATCGGAGCCTTGGTACCATTTAACAGTAACCAACCAGATAAGAAAATCGGAACATACAGTTCCTCCAGCAATGGGTCCAGGTCCATTAATTGGAACCAAAGTTGGATCAGTAATCAGTGCTCCAACTTTTCCCAATGAACCCAACTCGGTGTTGATGAGGTATGCGTCGACGTGATCTCGAGATAGGCTAGCTCCAGCAGAAGCGTTTATTCTCGCCAAGACATCCGTGGGGCTGAGCAAGGTAGCAACAGTCGGGTACGGATATCTTACGCCTTGGAAGTCGACGTCGGAGTAATTATCTGAGAAAATGAGAACAAAGTTAGGGCGACCAGCATGGAGAAGAGACGCACCAGTTGTTTCGGCAAGTATGAAGCCATTGAACGTCCCGTCCTGTTTGGGTCAGGTGGATTCCGGCAACCGTTGGGATCGTGCACATGGTCAGGGTCATACAGGTTGTCGGACACGTATGTGTGGAAATTTGCATTGCCTCGAGTAACTGTGAACACGGGTAAGCCGCCGCATTGGTTGCCGATAGCCCGGTCAAATAAGACATACAGGGATGCTAAAAGACCGCTCAGATGGTTGGTTGTCTAGTGTCTCGAAATGAGAACGTACTGTTGTTTGGAGGGTCCGCTGTTAATATGGCCTCAGTAAGATGAATCAAATCGCCCCACTACACTACATACCTGATGAAAACATTGTTTTACTATGTTTGCTTCACTGGGGCCGGCCGAGTCCCCTGCAATGTAGCCTAGAGGCGAAGAAGGTGAGGTTTTTTAAGTGGGCAGAATTTTTGAGCGTGCCGGCGCCTGGTCCCCAATTGTAGACCTTGAAAGGAGGCAGATAATTTTTCTTTAGGAATGGGGAGCACAGGAAGGATAGTGTGTTTTTTACCACGTTGTTAATGAACTCGTTCACTCCCTTGACTTTGGGATTTCTTGTTTAGTTAAGTCAGAGTTGGATAACTAGAGATGAGGCACCATTACCTTGTCTGGTTGTCAATGTACAGCGACCGTATGATGCTAACACCACCATCGGTTTGAATGAGTCCTCCGGCTGAATGGGTTTCCAATCCCTGAGCAATGATGCAATCCGAAATCGTGACGTTGAAGACCTCGCCGTTGATGCTGAATGTTTCGTCCCGTCCCCAAGACACACTGACGTGGTCGAAGATCATGTTCGCACCCTCTGCTATCGTGATGGCATCTTTTCCGGCGTCCCCTGCAGTGGAAACATGAGAAGAGTAGAGATGTTGAATGGAATACCCAGTACCAGTGGTTCCCATCCTATATCTATATTTCGAAGAGGTGAAAATGAACCCATGGCATCGAAGCGGCAGTATGTACGAGCCTGATGTAACGTGTGATGGTGTTATTGGCATTGGAATACGATAGGCCGTTTCCGTAGACGGTGATGCCTTGTCCCGGAGCCGTCTGACCTGCAAAAATTCGTTAACGGCTTGTGACTTTGTTCTGAAACCTACCTGCAATATAGATGTTACGGCTTACGACGATCCGGTCACTGATCGTGATAAGGCCGCCCACGGAGAATACAACAACCTATACAGTTTGAAAAATGTGGTTTAGAGAGATGGCTAACGCACTCGATTGGGCTGGGACACGGCGTCCCGAAGACTACCGGTACCCGTGTCGTTTAGATTGGTCACGACGTACACTGAGCCACCGCGCCCACCAGTAGATTGGGCGCCGAATCCTACCTTCATATAAACCAGTTCTAAATGGCCATCTAGTACTCGCCTTCAGCTCCAGGGAAGGCCAACAGAGCAGAACAAGAGGAGATAAAAGCCGAAAAAATGGTGAGATATCCTACAGGTTTCATATTGCTAAACTTGAAGTGGGGCACGAGTTCAAGCATAACTGTACCGTTTAAATAGTCGGCAGGACGGAATCGCTTACAGCTTGTGACACACTGGAGAGGCCCACGAGGACGTGGGGTAGCATGCAAGCGAGGCACTCGTGACATCGCCTCCATGGACTTGGTGGGTTGTAGCATTCATCGACATTCATCCTGGAGCTTCGGTTGGAGGTCTGGGGGTGATGTGGACCAGGACCGTCTACTTCCTCGCGGGCCGAGTAAGGGTCACATGAAAGATAAAAAAACGTTGGAAAGATGAGGGAGTGTTTAGGATTATGTTAAACGACGATAACATGGGCTGGGATAAGGAACATGTCTCTTGCCCTAAATTACTCAAATCGAACAATGGAGGTGTCGCAAGCCTAAGCAAGCGCGGATTCAATAGACCACAACAACTTGGACGCGAACTATGTCCGAGTCTGTACCTGTGCTGTATATCTGGCCAGGCCAATGGGGTCTACTGTCCATCGATCCGCCATGTTTGGTTGCTGCTCTGTATCTGCAAATGACAATGCCGGGCAAGTACAGGATCTCGTACTGCACAAACCCAGATGTCTCACCATCCGGTGTGTTAAAGCCGGACATTCGTCATATTCGTGCACTAACGGATTTCAGGGGTATTGCCCTTTCTAATGCATGAACAGCAAGTCGTGTCGCCACTGTCTTCGATTCTCACATACCTGTCCGGCTTGAAGGGTACTGCTGTTGAAGGCGTCATGGACTCGACCCTGAGTGCTTTTGAAAGATCCCAAAAGCTCGCCTGGTGTTCACACGTAGAGGCAAATCTTGGGAATTTGTGTGTGAGTTTCTGTTGCGGTCATAACGGATGCTGCTTCATTGATGTATCTTCAAGTTATACATGTTATACTCTCTTCCTGATAACTGGGCCAAATTGACCCACCCGACTATGGTGTTTGTTCTCCCTGTGCCACAGCGGTATTACGTACCGGGCCGTATCCGCAACACTCATAGACCTCGGCTGGAAGCTGCTGGACTCTGGAACCAACATCTAAATGGATCCAAGACTCAGAAGAGCTCGCCAGAGCACAAGGATAAAATTGCTCAAGCATTCCAACGCGAGAAGGTAACTCTTGCCAAATGAGCATTGTACTCCTGATTATTTCCTCCACAGGTTCTTCAAACCGCTCGCGCCTCTCTGGACATATATGTACGCCTTCTCGAAAAAAAGCATTTCGTTTATTACAACCGGTGAAAA
>JARGXW010001243.1:0-27941 GCA_029204085.1 Mycena sp. CBHHK59/15
CTGCACGTGTTTTTCAGGGTCAAAGATTTTTTTGTGATTTATTTCTGATTTTCTGGGCCACGAAACCGGCCAAAAGAATGCGATTGAGCACAAAAACTCATCTTTCTCACGATTCATCCTGATCCACGAGTTACTATTTAGGACAGCGGGCAGGCTTCAAATATTGAGTTTGACGTCCTTGCATTTTCCGTGGTCCTTGCACGATATTTTTTTTCTCAACCCGGAATGCATGTTTTGACTTGGTTTCTCCATGTATATTCCTTGCTAGGATGCCAATGCACCTCATGTATTTTTATGCCGACTTGAGGTTGCCTCAAAATTGGGGAATATTTGGCACAACAGGCGGATTTGCATTGTGCACAACTACGCACTAGAGATTTGGGTGTTTTTATCAGATGAAAACCACGATCACAATCCTCTGTATCCCAATCTATTTATCTACTTCTCTTCTTTCTATCGTACACTCTGGCCTGTGTCATCATTCTTACTTGCAGCATTGCATGTACTCACGACTTTAATAATATATATTTCATTATCATCCGAGTTGCCGGAGCGAAGCGGCGGCATGCGCCGCGCGCCTCAATCCCCCGTCTGCCCGAACCCCGACGCCGGCGCAATGCACATTACTCGTACAAGATATGGCGGCGGAGGGGTGGGGTAGCGGTGGAAAGGTTGGCGGGAGGCGCGATAGGCCGGGCGCATCAAATACGTGGGCGCGCGCCGAGCGCTTTGACCGCAATAAGTTGACATATGCAATATCTATCTACCCCATTATTTTCATGTTTTTAGGCGGCTGGGGAGGGCGGGAGAGCGGGACCCTGATGGCGGGTCGGCTAATCCCGAAGCGCCGGAGCATCTTTAATGGCGGCGGCGATGGTGACATGTGTGATTGCTTCTCTCTCTATTTTTAATTGTTTTTTGGGTGATTTTCTGATTAGTGTTGCGTCGGCGGGCGGCAGGCAGCGGGAAAAGGGTGCGCGCGGGGCGGCACACATGCGCACTCGGCGGCAGTCCGGGTGCACCCGAACCGCCGTTTTTTTCTATTTATTGACTATTTACTCATAAATTTATATCACTTTATTTGGCCACCCACGGCGGCGGGCGGCGGGACAATGGACGGGAGGGCGGGAGGGCGGGCCGCCCCGCGCACACTGCCACACATGCCCTACTAAAACTCGTAAGTCCCGCAGCCATAGCTATTTCAGTTTATTGAAAGGTTTATTGCGAGGTATTGCAAGGTTTATTGCTGGTAGCATTGCAAGACCTTGCCGCATCCTAATTAGAGCTGCCATATCGCTGGTGATGGCACCTCTAAATGGCAGCTCTAACTAGGGTGGTTATGTGGGATTATTAGGTGTTTTCATCGATGAAGCCTATGCATGTATCAGATTGCAAATCCCATGAGCCATTCAAATAATAGCTGTTCACTCAATAATAGGCGTTCAAGTGGCCTGATAGGCGTTCGATGTGATCAATAGCAGCATGCCTTGATAGAATATTTGAAGGACATCATGAGCAAATTTAGCTACCAGTGCGATACTGGTCCGGGGATATTTCATGGTCTTGAGGAACTCTGTGTTGGATTCCTGGACCAAGTGGCGTTGCAGATTGGAACATTTCATGAAGAGCTGCTCCAGGAAAATTGGGCGAAGTTCAACCAGTGCCGCAGAGGACCGGCAGGTAAGCAACGCATGTTCCAGGGTTTCTACTTCTCTCTTACAAAGTCTGCACAACCGATTTTCCCGGGGTGTTGACAGCAGTGAGGTTAGTGCCTCTCGATGAGCCTGTGTTTTCACTAGTTTCAGGTAATGCCGCATTTCAGACGTAACTTGCATCGGTGGTTTATCCTTTTGTGGTTCTAGCCTTCCCCGGAGTAGGTATAGCTTGTCTGATGAGTCGATTTCGCTCTGCAACCATTCCGTGTTTAAAGTATCCACGTTTTTGGTGTAGTTCTGAATATCCTCGACTGTCGTGGTCGCGCTCAGAGTTAGTTCAGGACATCGGAATGGCAGTCGAGACGCAGCTCTAGTTAAGTCCTTGACCCAGCATCTCTTTCCCATGGCAGATAGTTCTATTGAACTATCAAGAGCCGCTCGGGCGAAGTGCTTTTTGTCGAGACCAATCCAATGAGCTAAATGCGTCAAGGTAAGCAGAAAGCGTCGAACTCGTAGTGGCATTGTCCCCGTCTCAGTGAGCAGAGGCGCAATCATTGATCGAGGGTGCAAGTTCAACATATTGCGGATGAAGCTGACTTGGACTTTACTCAGTAGCTTGACACCAATGTCCTACCCCCCGAATAGATTCAGCATATCTCGAGTGATGGGAGAATAAATCGCAATCGCTTTGGGGTGATACAATTGATGGGGTCCTGGCAGTTGACGTCGCATCACGTCGGCAAGTGCAAAAAATATTCCTGGGGAATAATTAATTCTTACGGGAAGTCATCCAGTGACAATTTGGCTCATCGAGCTAATGTGGTAAATTAGGGTATATTTGGGCAGGATAATCCCGGCAAATTAGGAAAGTAGGTAGTTCCTGATGGACAGGCGGCGAGACGCGGCTGCACAGAAAAACAGGTAGAAGCGAAAGATTTGGGTGTGCATATTTCTCTGGGATTGGATAGTAATCCAACTTCGCAGAATCTCGGAAGAAACTACATGGTATCAGGTGCGTCCACTGCGGCGGCGGCTTTTCCCAGCAGACCCGTCGTCGGCGTGCGAAGAGGAGGAAGACTCGGCATACATGCCAGCGGAGGCGGAACGAGACATTTGAGTGCGCGCGCGGAGTCTGCTCGCAATTCCTTCATCCTCGTCCCCGCTGCATCGATAGGCGTCGCCGAGTGGAGATGCGCTAGTGTGTGACCAGGAGGTGTGTAGGAGGATGGCGGAGGGTAGTTGGTAGGTCCTCCTGGCCCGATGAGCGCAGGGTCGATAGCAAGTGGCGGAAAGCCCTGCTGTCCGTATGCAGGCTGACGGCCATAAGTCCCCGAGGTCGTCGCGCGCCTCTGCGATGCGGGGGATCGATGGTCGGGACCGTCGGGACCGACCCGCTGCGGCTGGAGCCAGTGGTTGGAGGGGAGGAGGATTCGTGTGACCGGTGACGGCGGCGGCCTTTGCCCCGGAACTCGCGGTCATTCGGCTTGGTCTCGGAGTACGAACCTTCGGACACCTCTTCGTCATCATCGGCGCTGGTTCCAGGCCCAGTGTTTTTCTTCCGAAACGGAACTAGGTTTAAGGTCCAAATCGACGAAATTTTGTCCGAACCGGGATCTGGGATCCAAGGGTATAATCAGGGTCCTTTTTTGGGCCGATGACATGTGTACAACTCGAAAAATAGGGGTAAATTATGGGTTTTGAGCCTCAAAAAGGTATGGGTTATGGGGTGTCACAGAGTTATGGGTTTTGGGGACTTTTTTAGTGGAACCAAGTCGGTGGATGCCAAAATGTATGGATTATATGGGTTATGCCTACCATGGGTTATGACAGTGTATCAAAGCACATGGCACATGGAGTCCTCTGACCAGCACGCAGGACCTTGATATGTATAAAGGTTGTTATTTGATCAGGGACTGGCTCCAATCGGAGTTGTCGTCGTGCCGGAATCTCCTTCATTGAATCATCCCCAGCGAAGATCCGCCAGCCCTTCTTGGTGCTGGCTAATCTGAAGTTTGGATCATAGGTCATTGGTTTATCAATTTCTATCTCTCCTTGGTTAGCTTCCAATTCGTCTGCTGTCAGTTTAAGCTCGTCACAAAGGTCAGCCGTTGGAGCTAGCGGATTCCACTTTGGCATTATACAGTCTATCAATGTCTGGGCAGTCTCGATGCATTTCCCAGGGTGTACACAATCAAGTTCATTTCGATCTCTGTTGCAAGATGGGCATCCACAGTTTTTACGGGCAATGCCACTACTAGGGTTGATTGTGTGTGGCCGTCTTGCCCCCGTAGTTTTCCTCGTAGCTATTATGAGGGCGTCTTTAACCGTCCGAACCTCATGTTGGTTTCTGAGGCAAATTGCTGCATCTCGAAGGCAGGTATTTTTATAAGGTGGTTGGCGGATAGCAGGGTGCTTCCATATCGGCATCTCCAGTTGGACATCACGGTCAATTGAGAGTGCTGTAAATTTGAGGTTGAACTCCTGGGCTACAGATATCATACCCTTCAGGTCGTCAGGTATCCTGTCTGACCTGGGGATGGGGAAATGAATGTCGTTTAAAAAGATATTGAGGATTTGACCTGGCCTGATATTTAGGTAGCTAGTCTCCAGGTATTTTCTGAGAATGAAGTCAACAAAATAGCACCACGATGGTCGGTCGTCTCCTTGGATGAGGTAGCATTGAAGATTCCAAAGATGAATTGCTTTGTTCCGAGAGGAGATATCCAGAATTCCTTTCCCTCCTTGATCAACTGGGAGTAGGGATGGACACGGGTACGGGTTGGGGTACAAAGCAGTCAACCCGGACCCGTACCCGGAAAACCCGAACCCGAACCCACGGGTTTACGGGTCGATCACGGGTCTCGGCTAGCGAGTGCCGGACGTGATCCGGGCCTCGGCATCTCCTGCCAACAACCATCCGATGTTAGGCACATCTGGGCACAGCATTTTAAAGTGAAAATATCAATGTTACAGGTGAATTCAGACCTCACACCCAGTTTTCCACCAACAAAACTCACTTTATTCATGTTTTTACAGTGAATTTGCACCGTGTGCCTGGTATGGTGGCAGCCAAAACTTCATGTCACACCGGAATTTTGATCAGATTCCTTCCAGATTGAGATTTGGAAGGAACTAGGGGGTAGTTTATAGGCAAATTCTTCATTTCAGAAGAATCGGAGGTACTCCTAATTTAGGGTTCAAAACGGCGAAATTTTGGGCGGATTTTTTTTTATCTGTGTATAGGAAAGATGAGGTTGGAAGACTGCTGTTTTTGTGTGTAGGAACATGGCCTATATGATACCCATTTTCACTGTCTTCTTCCACTCTGCCTCCGCCACTTCTATCTCTCGCTTCTGCACTCCGCGGTGAGACCGGTACCTTTTAACAGCAAACTCGGCGACAGGTCCTGTAACTCCATGGCAATAGACACTGGCATACCGATCTGCACGTCGAAAAAATCTTCGAATGGTGGGCAGTGGACAGGCACGGAGAGCTTCTTCAACAAGGTCTTTGGATTTTTGCCGCCCATGCCAGATCATCATCTTCGTAATGGCCAGAAGAGGATTGGTCGGGTGGATGGATTTGATTTGATGTAAATGTGCCTGCAGAGCCCCTCTGAGTATGCACTGCTCGTTTTTTACTTCTGGGCATCCTGGATGAGGCCTGTGGACGTCGGGGAGGCGCAAAATGGCAATTGATGGCGCGGCACAGCCATCGGCCCCCCTGATCCGCAATCAAAACGGCGAAATCGAAGTGGCAAAAACATAATTCAAGTTTTTTAATATTCTGCTCCGATAGATGTTGAGACCAGCTTCTTTTGATGCTTTTCCCACAGTTACAGAGTATTATGACTAGAACTGAGGTTGTAGTAGGGATTACCAAATCAGGACTCAAACTTGTCACAAAGTTCGGTCCGCCACCATACCTGGCATCAAAAGCCCATCAGACCACCAAAATACCATGGTTACAGGCTCGCCATTGGACGCTCGATGGTCTGGAACGCTCTGGACGGCGTCACATGCTGACCGTGGAGGTCCTCTCGGCCCTTCGGCGCGGGAGGCAAAGTGACGATCTTTTCAAAATGCCGGTAAATGCCCCAAAGTGACGGCAACCGAATGGAGCCTCAAAGATGTCAAAGATGTCATGGGCGTCATGGAGGTCATACAGCCAGCAGATCGGGACGTAGATGGGCAGCGGCAAACGAGAGGCTCATCGCAACCACACCTATGACCGGGAGCTGATTTCGACGTGAGTGATACGTAGAAGAGTGGTAGATGGTAGACTTACAAGGTGAGCTCATATTCAATTCTCCATCCACCGGCGAAGGAGGATCAACATCCATGGTAGGAACTGACAGGTTTGAACCTTGGAAAGCAGGTGAGGAAATGAAGAATCTGGCGGGGAGCACACACGTAGCTGTCCCGGGTGTGCGAAGCCTGAGGAAAGAGTAAAGGACACATGTGGAAGGGTTTGTCGACAGAAGAAGATCCAATCCCGACCTAGAACGAGGTCATACTGGATGCCAGAGGCTATAGAGAGGTTCATGTGCATGGAGCAGACGGTGTTGCCAGAAGGGAGCGTGAGCATACCAGAAGCGCCCGACCCAGAAGCTGGGATTCCAGATGTCAAGATCCAATCGAGCGAGATGAGAGATTGCGAGGCCGCGGGATCAACGGAGATGGAGAGCGGAATATTGCGGAATGTCGGTGAGGCAGACATGAGTGTTCTTAAGACCCTTACCTAACGGTAGCGGGAATCCACTTCATGAATGTAAACGCTTTCTAGGAAAGTGACGTCGAGGTGTTAATTTGGGCAATACTAGAATTGCCGTACTGGAACGATGGCGTGACCCTTCCCGACTGTCAAGCCCATGCATATATAAAAAAAAAGGTTTACAGCCCCATGGGTGCCGTTAAGGCTATGGGGAAGGGTGGGCCTCTAAAGAGAACCCTTTACGGTGGCCATAAAAATCAACTTCAGATCAGGGATATTGGGGGCTACCCTCACAGTGCTGCAGAAAATCCCATGCAATGCCCCCTTACTACTGGGACTGCTGGCTGACGAGGAGTACCATCATCGGAGATTGAGTGTTCACGTTTACCGACAGATACTGATGTCTGGAAATGCATTCAACTTCAACGTCGAGTTCATAGTAATGCAGATCGTCTTACCCCGGAATGCTCGACCGATATTTCCAGACAACAATTGGCGGGGACTTTAAGCTGCGCAGGAGAGGTTGAAGCGTTCCGGAGCATTTCAGACCCAGATATTTTGACAAAGTATCGCTTCCATCCCGGATGTAGAGGGTCGTTGAAGGCTAGCTTGACTGGTCCTGAAATAGGTGAGTATCATTTGTTTTCAATATTTACGCTGCACCAACCATCTATCGATGATGGGGAGTTTTGCAAATTGTGCAGGAGTTGACCTCCATCAACGAGCCATTCCCCCGCCGGAAGCTCACCAGCGGGTTAAATTTCAATGTCCTGTATAAATTTACTGGTCAGCTTTGAGCGCATATCCTCAATCAACAATTGAAGGGAGCGGTTTGTAGATGGCAACGGTGTCACTGAGCGCATGGAGGTGTCGTCCGGGTCCCGGGACACCGGGTCCACAGTATCTGTCACGACATTCAATTACTTGTACCACAATGATTATGGGGACACACATTCGAGCGGAGAAGGCTCGGAAACCAGAGTGAATCCATTTGATACAATATGTGCTATCAGGTCGACCTTTTTGATCCTGGACGGATTGAAGACCGTCTCCTTAGGCCAGCGAGTGATTTGACTGCGGATAATCACACTCTTTGCAGTCCCTACAGTGAAATTAGCACACCAGTAGATCTCATTCAAGGAGAAAGTTGGAGACATACAAATCTGCCTCCACATATGGTGGACTCATACGCCCCACGATGCAGTCTGGACACCTTGCACCGATGATCAGCCAGTGGCTCAAATATATTGATTGGCTGCATGTTTATGCCAAAGATCGCTCCCATATTCCTGTCTGGATGGCATATCTCATAGACGATTATATCGTGAGTTTCCTCCTTGTTGAGTTGTGATGTTGATCTGAAGGAATCTGCAAGGCGCAACTGAAGCAGAGGTCATCTACCTCCACACGGATTTGTTATGAAACCAGTTCCCTCTACGATTTATTTGAGCCAACACTGGTTTGCGCAGCCCTTTCTGTGACGAAGAGCTGAGCTAGTTTCGGCACACGAGTGTTGGGTGGTCGGACCAACGAGGTAACAGGCGTAAAAAGAAGAGTGACCGAGTCTCTAACTACGTACAAACAGGGTTATATACTACGATCAGGTGGCTATGTAAGGAGTGAAACAAATAGATGATAAATAGGTGATGCGAGGTATAGTCCGACAGGACGGCAAAAGAGTGTGTGACGCGAGATAAGATAAAGAAAGTACTTAGGGGCTATTCCAAATAAGGTAAGTAAGTTCAAAGTAAATTGTAGAGGGACGCGCCCGTTACATACGCCCTCCAGGTCGCCGCAACGGAGGCGACCTAAGCCGGAACATCGTCGGACATGTGCTGGTCGAACACAGCGGTGTCCTGGGTCTGAGAACCCAACCCAAAGTGAAGTTGGTTCAAGTCGGCATTGAAGTCGAAGGCATACGGCGAACCGGTACCACCAGCGTAAGGCGACATGCCTGCAACCGAACCAGCAATGGATCCATGCGGGATCTAGCGACCGAGCCCGCCAACGAGCCGGCAAACGAGCCAGCGATGGTGGAAGGAATGGGGTCGGGAACACGAACGGCAGAAGACGACGCCACTGCCTGAACATTGACTGTGGTGAGCGGCGCCGTGATAGCGGGGATAGAGCTCGTGGGGTCGTTGATAGTCGCGGTGGAAGTGAAGGCAGGAGGAGGATCGATGGAAGACTCAGCTGGACCAGTGCCCTGCTCGGCACTACCAGCCTCCTGCTCAACCCACTGCACCCGAGGTGCCCGACGCCTCTGCTGCTCCTGGAACAGGTCCTCGTCCGCCTTTCGCTTGCGAGCGAGCGCAGCCTTGTTCTCGGCCGAGTCGATATTCGGGACCCCTGCAGAGACCGCCCTGGCATCCCGAGACCGGCGAATGTTGCGCTCCCAAGCAACCTCGCGACGCTGGCTGGCCTCGACGGTATGGTGGTACCAATCCGCAGAGACCTGCACGTTGCCAGCGCGCACAATCTCGCGACGTTCGATGTCGCTGTCGCAGACCTGGTATGCAGCGACGGTGGCAGGCTCGAGCTCGGGGTGAGGGTACTTGATGCGGCGCTCAGTCTCGCTGCAATAGGCCCAGCAGTGCCCCGAGGCGTCGTAGCGGTAGAGGGTATTTTCCGCTTGACTCTACATACTGCGAGTGTCGCATAACATTTGGAATCTGCGTACAAACCTTGAAAAATATGTCCTTTTGGTCAGCATTCGAGTTCCAGAGAAGTACCAATTCATTTACATTGCTCGGCGTCGAGAATTTAGCAGGGTTGGCAGCCATTAGGTCTCGGAATAAATCCTTCTCTGCCTGACTATGAATTGGAAGGACAGGTTTTTCCGTGCCTTGTAGAGCCGCAAGGTAGCGATGACGCTGTTTCGAGTGCAAAGAAATCTCGAACTGTGCCATCCCGGATTTGGCACGAATGTCTGCCGGAATGGGGAGAACACCTGCAACCTCGTTTGTTGGTTCGTAAAGATTGCCGTTGACCCATCCAGTTAGCAAAATGGGGTAAATGAGGCAGTCTTCGAGAGACGACAGAAGCTCTTGAACTTCGTTTGTAAGACAGAAGCTGTAATGCCCATTGTAGCGCTTCCCCGTTTAGTTGAATGTGCCGACCTGAAATGAAGCCATTAGAATCAAGTCAACATACAAGCAGATTGTGCCGTGCAATAAAATCCTTGAGACATGCATTGACATGACGAAGCGAAGCACCCAAGGTCGGAAGACGAGAACGTAAATGTGCAACGGTTGCAGCAGCTGTGATTAAATTTGCCACGAAATTGTACATTACAGCTCTTTGCGGAACTTAGGGCGCGGACACTTTTTTTCCATTTTGAGTCATTTTTGATCGTTTTCAGTATTTTGCTCTTTACGGGCTCAATTCTCAATCTACCGCCCATATCTAATTTACGTTCAATTTCTGGGGTAAATCCGCATCTATCTACGTCCTCAGATAATCGATTAATCGATGTTGAGGCCTTTACTACAGGAGCAGGCCATTTTAGCGTTGGCGGCCCCCAGTTCAGCAACGGGGACCTCGAAGGTACTTATCATTATTTAGGAGCTCTATGCTATGTAAATGAAAAGTGTCACGTCGTCTGATTGCGCAGAATGCACCCAGGGACGAGGTAATTCGCGTATTTCTGGTAGAAACCAGCTTTTTGACATACCAAGCAAACCAGGGCTGTTCCCTTGTGCTCTGTGCGTGAATATTCACAGCCTCGGAGTACAGCCCACTGTTCGGTCCTCCGAAGAGGTTTACGTCGAGACTTTTGATTTTTTTGACCAGACGCGTTGTCGCGACGCGTTTCGCGTATGTCACACCACATGGTAACTTGTAACACGTCGCTTTTCTGCGCTCTTTCGTCCCTCCGCAACATGCCTCGTCTCAAAAAGCTCGTCCCCCTACGGAAACAGTACTCTAAGGACTTGAAGGAGGCCGTCATCTACCAGGCCTTCACCCTGCACAAATCGTCCACTCAAATTGCTATCAGCTTGAATATGCCGTTGCGTGTCGTGCAACGCATCAAGCAAACCTGGAGGGAAATTGGGGAGGTCTGTAGGGACAGAAAGCACCTGGGGAGATCACCAATGCTTTCGCAAGCGAATACCAAGGTGTGTGGCACATCTACCTACGATTTCTGTGCAACTAATCACACTTGCTTCCACATCGAAGGAGAGAGCGAAGAAAAGTGACGTGTTACAAGTTACCACGTGGTGTGACATACGCGAAACGCGTCGCGACAACGCGTCTGGTCAAAAAAAATCAAAAGTCTCGACGTAAACCTCTTCGGAGGACCGAACAGTGGGCTGTACTCCGAGGCTGTGAATATTCACGCACAGAGCACAAGGGAACAGCCCTGGTTTGCTTGGTATGTCAAAAGCTGGTTTCTACCAGAAATACGCGAATTACCTCGTCCCTGGGTGCATTCTGCGCAATCAGACGACGTGACACTTTTCATTTACATAGCATAGAGCTCCTAAATAATGATAAGTACCTTCGAGGTCCCCGTTGCTGAACTGGGGGCCGCCAACGCTAAAATGGCCTGCTCCTGTAGTAAAGGCCTCAACATCGATGAATCGATGATCTGAGGACGTACAGTGCCCGTCACCACATCACGGTTCCGGATTTGGCAGTGATCGATCCCAAATATAGAAGTTGTAACTACATTTTGCCCGAATGAAGAGTCACATTAAAAACACCTCAGAACACCATAAGAGATGCTAAAGAAGCTATGGTGTGCTTCCCAGAACGATTGAACAAAATTTTGTTTTTCGACCCCGACAAAAATGAAACGTAACCATATTACGTAAGGTAATTTCCTTTTTGGGACTGATTAGGGTTAGGATTTTTAGGGCCTGGACGCGCGCTCGACGATGCCGACGTGCTCGTGTACGTTCGCCGGGATCCGGCGATGAGACTTGAACTCCTTTATTGCATATGCAGCTTGGCGCAAGTTTAAACCCACCCTGCAAGAAAGTCGACGAGATACCGAAGAATTTCACTGCAAGCACACCTGTAGGCATCCATGTATCGATAGCACATCAGCCTTTTGACATTTTGATTGCGCCTTGTTCCGGCTTGTGGGCTTGGCAACGCTAAGCGACAGGCTGGCAAGCTCGAACAAGGCCGCAAGTCAAAAAATAACCAATGCATCTACTGGATTTTCACCATTCCAGTTGAAATCTGGCCATTCACCTCGGATTATTCCAGCTCTTGCACCTGCCATTGGCGGAGAGACTGTAGAGGAGTTGGATGCTCGTTCACTCATTACACAGCTTGAGTTGGATGTACAAACAGCTCAGGACAGCTTGGCAGCTGCCAAAGTCAGACAGGCCTATCAGGCAAATATTCACCGGGCAGTTGAAGATGTATACCAAATTGGTGACCGAGTTATGCTCTCCACCACGAATCGACGTCGTGATTACAAGCGGGCTGGAGCTAAACGAGTAGCCAAATTCATGCCTCGAGATGATGGTCCATATGAAGTTGTCAAGGCCTTTCCAGAGCGCTCTGAATACACCTTGAAACTTCCCAACAACCCTCAGCTGTTCCCAGGATTCCATGCTCATCTACTGAAACGTCACATCCCTAATGACCCAATACTCTTCCCAACTCGTGAACCAACCCGACCAGGTCCAGTCATTACGCCTGACGGTGCAGTTGAATGGACAGTTGAGAAGATACTGGATGAATGGAGACGTGGGCGTGGAAAACAATACCTGGTGCGCTGGGAAGGATATGGTGCAGAATTTGACGAGTGGGTCCCTGGTCGAGAGATGCAGGACACAATTGCACTCGATGTGTGGGAGGAAGAGGAAGAAGAGTTGTAACCCATTCAAATTTTTTGAAGTGGGGCGAGTGTAAGTCTGGCACTTACAGCAGTGGACGAAACCCGGTCCAATTATTACTAACCATCAATGATGGCTGATCCCAGTATTTAAACCTTTGATGTCACATGTTCTTCTTCATCTTGTCTTTCATTTACACTACGACAATCTAGGTTATTATTTCTTTTCATGTATTCCGATCTTGTCTTTCATTTACACTACGACAATCTAGATCACTGTTCCTGTCTTTCTGTCTGAATCAGTGAGGACGCATCGCCGGCGTCCTTTCAAGAAAGCGGAAAAGGAGCGCTCGCTAAGTAAGTCAATGTTTGAGTACCTGTCCTGCACAGGAGGCTTCCAAGGCTGGGCTGCTGCCGCGGAGTGGTATGAGGAAACGATGGTAGGTTATTCAGAACGGCGGATATGTTATAGTTGTACTTGGTGTTCTCTGCACTGAGCTTTTCAGGTCTGTGGCAACTTAGTCAGAGGCGGTATAATACTTGAATTGAAGACGACAACACACTTGATGTAAGGAGATTGACACCATTTCTCCAACGGATATGCAGAGTCTGCCCAAACCCATTCATCGGGCTCAAGTAAAACATCCCGCTGCTGTGGAACACGTGTCTCTAGCCATGCAGAAGAGTCGTGCTTGCTTCCAGGAAGGCCAATTCCATAATCAATTATTTGAAGATCTGGTGTTGATATAAGCTGTAATACATGGTGAGTTGCGGGTCTTTGGGCCAGGAGTGGATTTATACCTGGACGTTCAAGGAGTAATTGGACTTGCAGTCAAACCAAACATTTCCGAAATGCCCAGGGCGTCGAAATAACGGTACCAACGTCCCGTCCACCATCAGCCAGCCGTTCCGCCATGCTGGGCAAGAGACGTCGCTGACCCACTGTTTGGCAGCCTCTTTTGCCCCTCTACTCGCCCACTGTACAGATGCGGTTCGAAAGCGCTCGGAGCACGTCACCTTTAGCACCCGTGTTGTGACGAGATGGATGGTCCCATACCCCACTCCCATCTGAAGCGCTACTTTCATAGTGCTCGTGGCATTTCCATAGTGGCCGAACCGATACAGAGCAATAGCAACCTGCTCCTCCACCGGCATCTGCGAGTGATTGGAATCATTGAGGAACACCTCATCATCTCTGATGTCAGTGGTCGAAGCAGTCAGGGTCGATCCTGAGATATGAGCGAAAGATGTCCGGAAAGTTGACCTTGTAGTTGTTGAGAAGAAGATATAACAACGTGTTGGTTTTCGGAATATCTCTGCGATCAGCAAGATAACGTTGCGAGTACAGTTGAGCCATGGATTCAAGGTAGGTTTCTGCTGGGGTCAGCTCATCGTCATCGCTATCAGATGAGGAAGACGACGAGGAAGAGCTCCAGCCTGAGGACGAAGAGCTCGAGGACGAGGATGAAGAATCATCAGAATCATAGCCATCATCAGCCCAAGCTTGGGCCTCGGCATTTGCGATGAGATCGACTAGAAAGGCCTGGTAGAGAGCATCAGCAGCCTGTTGGCGAGCTGTTCGAGTGGGCATTGTGGAAGGATGCAGTGATGGCATTGCGATAACCTGCCTGCTTTAAGAGGGCATCGATAATACGCGGCACGCGGATGTGCCACATGACCGTATATTTTTGATCTCCACTTAGCGACCCATGTGCCGAGGCTGCCGAAATCTCATTTCATGCCATTTCGCAGTTAGGATCAGAATTGAATTTTCATTTCGAGCTCTCGAGGATGTGAAATAGAAAGTGAAATAGAAGTGAAATGAGGTCGAAATCTGAGGTTTGAAGATCCCTATTATCCCAGTTTCAGTGAACAAGGGAACTATCATGGAGCGGCGGTGGAGATTGAGCATTTGATGTATGAAGCTAACTTGAACTTTCATCAAGTGCTTGATGATTTCGCATCCATGGATCAGGTGGCAGTCGACACGTGCCATATAAAGCTGCTTCAGTTCTCTTGGTGTTAGCCTTCCCGTCATGTCTTCAATGCCCATAATCCGATGTCCACAATAGCGTGCGGTGCGTGCCTTTGCTTTGTAGTGATCTTCGAAAATATTCTGGGTGTCCGTTCTGATGTTGATTCCTACGTATTTCTCATCTGTCTTGATGGAGAGCTGTGTAGTGCCAAGATGGAATGTGGGAGGCGGCAAGAGCATAGGTCCAAAGATCAAGATGATTGTTTTGATCAAATTGACGTGGACAAAGTTCACAGCGCACCAGCGTTCCAAAGTGGATAATTTCACACGGAGACCACGGGCAGAGAGAGAGACGATGAGTAGGTCATTAGCCTGAGCGAGCAGAGAGATCCGAACTCCAGCCAGGAACACGTCTTCAAAGTCGGGCATTAATATCAAGTCAGAGAGGAAAATATTCCACAGGATTGACGAAGCGGGGTCTCCTGTAAGGAGGCCAATGAGCGCCTTGAACTGTGCGGATTCCATGTTTGACATAGTAAGCCATTCGGTCATACAACATGCGCAGCCAGTCGAAGATTTTTCCACCCATTCCCAGTCGGAATAACTTCAACCAAAGTGTAGGTTGATCCGTTGAGGGGAAGGCGTTGGTGAAGTCGACACAGGCAATGTAGAGGGTGTGGCCATTAGCTCTTGCCCACTCCTTGAGACAACGGAGAATGAACGGGTTATTGTTAGTTCGAAAACCCGGCCTAAATCTGTTTTGAGCCGGAGGGATTATACCTCTTGCTTCTGCCCAATCGAACAAGCGCCAATGGATCAGGATGGTCATAGCCTTCAGAAAGCAACTTTCGAGCGCTATGAGCCTGTAGCTGTCTGGGTTATCGTGCGGTTTCATCCGTTCGAGGATACCTATGAGCGCAGTCATGAACCAGATAGACGGGCCCCCATCATCCTCTTGACCATGGCCCCTTCCGCGACCTTCTGCAATATCCCGCTCTCGACGACTTTCGACCCGAATCTTGAGCGATCTCTTGTGTCTCTTGATTGGGTCTTGAATTCCAGGGTCTGTACCACCGATTCAGTCGTATCTGGCCGTCTTTGTCTTCCATACCACGATCGGTTCCGTCTGCTCCCTCCGTGTGCATTTGTCTGTCTCTGCTGCGCTATCCTTTGATCTCGTTCTGGGTCGCGATTGGTTCCATCTTTGCTCCAGCTCTTTCAGCACTGCTTGCTTCTCCTTATCATCTGGTGTCGTCGATTTCTCGGCATCTCCCCCAGGTATGTGGCTTTCTCGCCGCATCCTGGGGTATTATAATGTTTGCAGTTCCTGTTGCCCATCCTTCCTCAAGTGCCCCCCCATGGGGACGGACGCCGTTGATGCACATGCACATTCACGTACGTACACTTGTTGCTATCTTTGGGCCTAGTCTGACTAACTTTGTCCCAGATTGTGGACTGACCGTCAGCAGTGCCGAGTGCAAAGAAAGGGTTTGTATCCAAGACGGTGTTGTCGACGGCATCCCATACCTTCAATCCCTCTCGTTGTAGAGCCGAAAGATGATTGATTCTTTCACAGAAATCTACTGTATGCCAAGATTTTCCTCGCCATATTTCCCCTCGTCAATGCCTCACTAGTCGTCCAGGAATTGATGCAGACAGATTTGCACCGTGTCATCCATACACAATGTCTTACTCCTAATTTTTTGGTCAGTATTTCGTCTACCAAACCTTGAGAGCTCTCAAGTCGATTCACGGCGCAGATATATTCACCGGGATCTCAAGCCCGCCAACCTCTTACTTAACGCCAACTGCGACCTAAAAGTCTGCGATTTCGGCTTGGCGAGGAGCTTCAAGAGTAGCGCTACTGGCAGTGAAGAAGGGGGCTTTATGACGGGATACGTGGCGACTCGGTGGTATCGTGCCCCTGATATCATGCTGTCTTTTAAGATGTATAGCAAGGTGCGATCGTGATATGCGCTGCCTTATTTGGAATTACATATACCAAATCAATACCAAATAGCTATATATACAATTGTGACGTGGCACTTTTCGTCCAATGCTGATCAATGGAAAGTAGATATACGGCGAGCTTCTACACCGCTACAAGACTGAAGGGTTTACTCGCTGGCTGCGAGGCATCACGGCGCAATACGAATTACGGCGTGCGTATAGCGTTCAGCGTCCAATATCCCGCTGATATCGTCGCTATGTTACTTTGTATTTGGCAGGGAACTGCGTCATTGATGCCTTGTACAAGGTTCTAGACATCAGGTCGACCAACGGGCCCTCGGGCTCTGTGACCTTGACAGCATATGTGATGACAGATTCAGAAAAATCTTGCCCCTCCGCGGCCCTCATGAGCTTCGTGCCACCCAGGTCAGTGTGTATGTCTGCATTGCTAAGCACCACCCATAAGTCGACAGGGGCGGGATGTTCATGTGGTTCAAGAGTGAGTCCGTCGTCTTCCTCGACTGCCCCTTCACTGATCAAGTACGCTTCTCAGTTCATCTTCATAACCATCCAGACTACGAATGCCTGAGCCGCGCCACATCTCCTGCCGCTGCCAAAACCTTTCTCGCGACCAAATTGTGGAACAAAGTTGCTGATGCTGGAGTGATATTCAGGCGTGGAGAGAGCTTTGCCGTCGATGATGACGCTGAACGTGCGAGAATGGGTGAAGAGGACGTTTATCTGCGCGCCAGTTTCAGCCGGGGAACTAAGGAGGAATTGGAGCGTGGAATGGCCATCTTTGCTAACGTCTTGGTGGAATTTTTCCAGTAGTCGCTGCTCCAGTATTACCAATCATCTGTATACCTTTCCCGTTCTTTGCAACCTTCTCCTGCGAACATCCCGCATTCACGAGCATCCGAGACATAGCTCGGGCTTCTGGCGTATAGGGCCTCGAGAGGGAAGAGGGTACAATATTAATCATACATACAAGATTCTCCAGACCAATTTTCCACGCCCAAATTAATTGAAAAACACGAGATCACGCACCGGAAACACCAGTCTTGATTGCTGCTCCACTATTGACATGTACCGCAGAAGAAAAAGGAATCGGAACTGCCGCTGAATGACCAGCACACTGTGTTGATGGCCCGAGATAAATACTCAGGCCGGCGTTTCCACGATGACGAAGCCAGAAATCTTGCGGATCAACTCAAAGATCCCCTCGTGTTCAAAGCATTCAAACTCCTGCAGAAAGGCGAGAGCACAGAGTGTTTCGTGTACCTTTACGAAACTTGCTTGAACGGCAAGCTTAAAAACTACGAGACTTTAAGCAGCTCTGCGGCGTTCTGACGGACATTCTCCAGCGGGAAGGGACGGACAAGAAATACGGCATCCGATTTCCAGCAGATTATCTCAACTTCATGATCCTCCTCCGTTCGTATGGGGGTCAGTCGTCGCGACAATATGGGATCCTAGCCGGTCAATTGCCATGCCCGTCCTCGAGGCAGCTCAGGTATACTTCCAACCCTTCTCTCCATCCGTTCGCTCTCTAATTGACGTGTTTCACAGGGCCCTCGTATCGAAATCAGAGGATGCTCTACAGAACCCATACCTCATTTACGAGAACATGGCACGAGTGAGGCGTCTCGTTGATTCCTTGAAGTACACCGGTCCGGTTGCAGTTGCGGGAGATTGTACCAAAGTCCGGAAGCGCTTGACATATTCACCAGCATTTGGTGGACACATCCTCGGCGGTGTTCTTCCCTTTGAAGAATGCGTGGTCGAAAGCCTGGAGGAGATTGAAGCCGTGATTAAGAAAATTACAAAGGCCAAGGCAGAGGCGACCCAAGTTCGGGCCATATTGGTTAAAGTACGTCCGTTCATGTTAGTTCGTCTGCAGAATTGTCTTTGAACAAAATCTCCAGGTTCCGCTACCACACGTTCCTCCCCAGGTGGTTGCTCTCATCCCGACAGATGGCAAAGACGACGCCGCGAAGATCATTGAGGGGAACCTGAAGCTACTAAAAACGGCAGCAGAACTGAACCTCCCGGTCGTTATCTTCGCCGCCGATGGTGCCGCGTCAGAGCTATCGGCCCAAAATATGTTTGACAAGCAGATAACCGACTTCCCGCCCCTCACCTTCTCCTATCCATTGTACGGCATCAATCTCCGTACACCCGTCTTTGAGACAGGGCCGGTAGTGGCTGGCCAAGACGCTGGACACGGATCGAAAACTGGTCGCAATCAGCCGCAGCACGGTACACATACCGCAAGTATGGGGAAGGGGAAGGTCGTTAATAATGATCTGGTTCGCCTTCAGAGGACGGGAAAAGCAGGGCTGCTCAAAGCGATGTTACAAATGTCGATAAACAGGACGACGGACCAGCTCGTCGCATGTGGCACCACGCAGCTCTGCTTGCATGTACGACTGAAGAAGATGGTGTTATGAAGATTATTCCGGGGTTTGAGGTCTATTCGTTTACTTGTTCGTGTTCGGTGAGTTTCTATTTTTTATTCCGCTTCCACTATGATGCTAAACACAAACTCAACAGGTGTTCTCTTCGACGCATGGATGAACCGAACCATGACCGTTGCGAACCGCGTATCGGCTGTTCTCCGGGCCCGTTTCTGGCTTCACTATTGGCGTGCGCACATTGTCAACATGAGCGCGAAATATCCGGATCTCTATTCAACAACGCGATCATTCATTTCCCCGGCCAGCTTCCACATTTTCAATCGTTTATGCGACAGCCTCCTCCTCCTTGTCATCATCTACGCCCGCTATTATCCCAACCAGCCGTTCTGTCCATGGCTTCTTGGCACGGAATTCGTCGAGCACTTCTTTGGACTTGCCCGGATGATGCTCCCAAACTTTACCTACACTGAATTTCTGAAAATGGCCCAGCACATGATGGTCCGGCAGCGTATCCTACTGTCCGGCACGTTCAAGGAAAAGCGCGATAGAAACGCGAACGTCGGCTACGTCTTAGACTTCGACGCATCTCCCCTTACGCCCGAAGACCGAAAGGTCGCGCAAGTTACACTCACCGACAATGACTTCAAACGGCTGGTTGAGGTAGCCTGCAAAGAGGCATCGCTGATATGCACCCAGCTCATGGGGATCCCTGCACCCCTGCCGACGGAGCGTAAACCTCTGGTGCTCATCCCCCTCGGAGCGCCGATGAGGAAAGGCAAGCAGGCCGCCAAACACGACGACTTGGACTCGGAATCGGAGTTCGATCCGGACGAAGAAGATGCTGGCGAGTCGGATGAGGAGGATGTACCCGAGATAAAACCCTACAAAGTTTATTTAAACAATTTGCGTCTCAACGTAAAACCCTGTTTAAGCAATGATTTATTTGATGGTGTTCATCACCAAGGAGAACATTAGAATAAGGGGTTTAAACCTTTAAACAAACTTTGTAGGGTTACTCCTCTCATGTTCCCACCTTGATCTTAAGGTCCCGCATGACTTGAGATCTAGGAAGGATGTTTACACCTTCATATCAAGTTCCCACATGACTTAAGTCCTAGCAAGGAACTCAAGCTCACATATGAGTGTAAAAATATAATATTGAGCACTTAAGTTTACCACCGAACTCAAGACTTCACTGGTAACTGAAGTCCTTTCCGTGCAAGCTCGAACACTGTCCCATGAGAAATAATAGACCTATATGATGAAATAGAAATTCACCGTAAATATTCCAGAAAGACAGGCACGTGTCGGACTAACGTCATTACAAGAGGTCCTGGACATACACAGCTGGGTGGTAAGCGGTCGCAATGCTCTAGATGCACACCAAAGTGTCGACGCAGCCGGCAGCTGCAAGGGTGCAGTCGGGGGGAGATGGCGACACTTGTGACGCCCCACATCAGCAGAGGCAAGGTAAGGCACAGACGGCTCGGGTTCCTGTGCGACGGCGAGGATGCGTGGCGAGTCGAAGGCAGTGGGAGCTCGCCAGATAAGGCTCCAATCGTTTCCGTTTGAAAACGTTTTCAAACGGTTAAAACTGTTTCCGTTTCCGTTTGTTTTGTCCAGAGGTTCAAACCGTTTGAAAACCGTTTGCAAACGGTTCAAATGGTTGGGTTCAGGGATTCAGGAAGGCCGCGCCAGGTAGTGATCGGCACGGGTCGGCTCACCCGTGGCGGGTCATGGGTACGGGTGCGGGTCTGATTCAGTCAACCCGCACCAACCCGCGCAACGGGCGGTTGCTCTCCGTGAGATCCGGCGCTACCAAAAGTCCACAGAGCTCCTGATTCGAAAACTCCCCTTCCAACGTCTCGTTCGTTAAATTTCTCGGGACTTCAAGGTATTTAAGTACATAAATGCATATATAGATCTCCATCTTGACACCAATCAGGACACAATCCGCTTCCAGTCGTCCGCCCTCATGGCGCTACAGGAGGCCGCTGAGGCCTATCTCATTTCACTGTTCGAAGACACCAACTTGGCTGCCATCCACGCCAAGCGCGTCACCATGTCAGTGTATACCTTCCGGCGACCGCTTGGTACTTACCCCCCCATGTGCACAGTCAACCTAAGGACCTCGCTCTTGCCCGCCGCCTGCGGGGCGAAGTGACGAACCAATATTAATAAGCAAGTACGAACAGAATGGCAAAAGAGAAATTTGCATATTGTTTTCCATGCTCGAATTCTCCGGGGGAAGTAGTTCTCCACATCCACAGTGGTGTTTTGTAAAATATAACTGTCAATAGCAAGGGAAGTGGGCGGTTTGAATGAAGATAAAAGGTGGGCGACCGTCGAAGCGTTGAAGCAGCTATATGTATATCATGTCAGAGCCTTCGCTCGGGCGATTTAGAGGCCGATGCTTTAGCGAAGAAACCCATCTTAAGCTGAAGGTTAAACAACAAACCTGTCAAACAACGCTGGGATCACTGGCTCGTGATTTTGGCCGATATGATCCTTTCCATGTCATTCCTCAGCGTTGGAGATCTATGTGCAAGTGACACTGATCATAGCCAGGCTAAGCCAGTTTCTGGAAGCAATGTATCTGCCTTCATGACATTGGTTGGTAATGATAAGAGGCTCCAACCGTGAGAGAAAGGGAGCTTCCATTTCCGCTACCTTTAGGGGGGGGGGGGGATTGATTATACTCGCGTGGTCCAAATGTCTGAACAACGAGTTTACGGAAGGTATACATGTGGTACTGTATGGGTGGTTATCCTCACAGAAATCCAACAAGATCCCAACCGAACACAAACCGATTCCAGGGGGTCGTTCACACATAAGGATCTTATAGCGCCTGAATTTCACGAATTGCAGACCATCACATTTTCGTCATCTCTTTTCTCGTAAGCTCCTTTGTTCCCCGCCACAAAATTGAATCCCTTGTCATTCCGGTTGAGTCAATCTACAGTCGAACTTGTCTTAACCCATACCCCTGGTGGACAGGTCAAAGTATGGGTTATCACGGTCTATGGGTTTCGACAGGGTGAAAAAAAATTGCTCTAAAATAAAATAAAATAAAAAATATTCCTAGCTAACTTTAGCACTGAAATAGTGGCAGGTTTTGACCATGCCTTGATAGTGCCATAACAACATCCAACATCTTTCTTCCTTTCACCCCATCTTTCACCCATTCGTGCACCGAGCAAGCCAAGCTATTTGTCCGCACTGACATGCCCATATGCCCACCCAACTTGGTCCACAAGTCACCTGACATTGACTACCAAGCCTACTTCAACTCCCAAACTGATGTATCTGGGCGCTGACATCTGCAAGTGGATCAACTTTTCTCCAAAGTGTGCTGCGGTCTTGCTGTGACTTGGCTTGGCTTGAGCATGGTGCCAATCAAGAATTTCGATGCGCTGTGCTAAGGATGCATTCTGCCTCTTGGTGAAGACAGGAGTTGTGGGAGCCTTCTTTCCGATTCCAGGGTTCTTTGATATCTTTCGTTCCAAAGGCCCTGGTCCTCGTGAATTTTTAAATGGTAACCAGTAGCTGTACACGCACTTTGTCGCTTCACAGAGACCTTGGCTGCTGCCTTCTCAGCAAATCCCCCAGCTAAACCCTTGAGCTTATCAACCAGCCCCATCTCCTTCGTGTCTAGCCGCGCAAGCCCCCACTCATAATCAGATGCATTCTCAGAACCGAACTTTGCCAACACTAGGCAGCGGAGCGGAACCAAGGTTGAATTGGGTTTGGTAATTTAGCGTGCTGACTCTTGTGGATAATTGAATTCTGTGCCTGCTTCATATATGCGACAGAGAGGTCCCTCCTTCAAATACCGAATGTACTAGCGTAAATAGGGGCACAAGTCACTTATCCGTCACAGGAAGTCACCCATCAGTCACATCACCTGACGTCTGGGCAGCCCTACCTTAGGATGAAACGAAGCTGTCTACTTATAGGTTACTTTCAGGATGAAAATCAGCAACCTATAGGTTGTATCCGATAGGTTGAAGATCATTCTAAAACGGTCAAAGTTAACCTATACATCTTCCGGCCCTTTCCGCACCTTTATCAACCTATCGTAGATTAAATCCTATAACCCCTAGGACCAACCTAGGTCTAGCTGTTTCTCAACGTCTTACAGGCTACTTATCATCTCAATACCGCTCAAATTCAGCCGTAGGCAGGTAGAACGAAGGAACATATAAATTGATTGGGACAGACTCGGAATGGTGCCCATGGGCGGTGACATACAAGGGATCAGGGTGTAAATATAATATGTGAATGGGGGAAAGAAAGGTCAACAAGGGCTCGGCGCCGGCACTAGGCTCGAGCTCGGGCGGTCGACTCGTTGAGGTGAGTGTGCGTGAGGTAGGAAGTAGCGCTGTTACATAATGGATGTCCATCAGTAAAACTACACATTTGTCTTTGACATCTTTCGTCTTTGGACTGTGTCTTTGGGTGTCTTGATCTTGGGAAAAGCATCTTTGGTCTTTGGCTACCGGTCTTGGGACATCTTGGTCTTTCACATGACATCTTGTGTCTTTGGGATCTGTCTTGTCATAAACGTTCTGAAAACTTGCCAGGTGTGTGAAATTACAGTGAGCTGCAATCCAATTATGCATGATTTGCAGAAAGCATTCAATTGACTCTCAAATACTATATGCCCACCCTCGGAGTCAAAATGACATAGTATAGTTGCCTCCACATAAAGGCCACAAAATTTGCCAGTGGTCAGACAAATGCAATATAGACCTTACATCCCAACATGGCCACCGAAGGTATAAGTACACTGGTAGAGGAGATGAGTAAGGGAGAAGCGACCCCGTGCAAGGGAGAATTTACGGAAGTCATTCAAACTCCGCAGATCCGCTTGATCGGATGCTCCAGGCCCGTGCGCATGAATGGCGTGATTTGATGGCAACAGTTGGTTGCTCTGTTTCAAGGTGCTTCTTTCCCCATCGCTAGCCATCCCCCGATCACATTTTCACGGGTATTGTGATTTCAAAATGAAAATATGGAAACACGACACATGTGGATGCAGCACAGAGGTTGTTTCATTGGAAATTCCCCTGACCATCCATGATTGGTGTGTTCCTTGTTGCCAGACTCACCATGCGGAACTTTCAACGTCATCGAGGTGCAAAAAAAAAATACAAACCTACCATTCATGGCTTTCGCCTTGCCTTCACACATCCAACTTTCTCGCTCTTCCCTCATCCTGTTTACACCTGCCCTGTGCTTCCACCATGCCCAAATGCCAATTCAGCCCCGCTCAGGTCTAACATTTGGACAGCTATCTTCCAGAGTACATCGCAAGGTTGGATGCAAGGGCCCCTACCAAAGAGCTCACTCTGTGGAAGCAAGCCACAGTGACAAAGATTTTGGCTTCACCGGAGTTTAGCGATTTGGATCTCGCAAAACACCCACGAGCCAAATGGTTTGAGGTGCGGCGGATCGTCCTCTGCGGGCACCAATGACATTGGCTGAAGATTGTACAGATGATCGTTCGAAAATATACCAATTACCTGCATCAAGTATACAAGAAGGCACACCCAGAAACGGTGTCGGCCTCGGACATAATCAAGGCCAATCCGTTGCTCAAGTTCAGCTCTGTTCTCAGTGGCCGTCAACTGTTCGCAAGGGATATGCACGATGAAATTGTGGCCGCCTCCAAGCAGCATGTCATTGACAAGGGCACCAATGAGGCTGGCACCTATCAAACGGTGTTGAAGACAATGTCGGATGGTCTTGATGCAGACAAGAAGATTGAGTGGGATGCCAGAGCTGAAGAAGAATGCAGTGATGTAGCAGTGTAGGTTTCGACAGCAAACGAATGATCTTGATCTCGGATTAAAACGATGCACAGAAACCAAGAGGAATTCCACATGAACATTCACCAAGCATTACGAGGCCTATGCCAGAGTGGAATTGTTGGTGATGCGGAGATGCTGCTTTTCTATGCATTCCGCGAACCCCGAAACTGGTGACCTTAAGGCTGGACGCGAGTATTTTTGTTATACAGTGCCACTAGGCCTGACCTCCGCTGAAAGTATTCATGGACATTTAACACACAACAAGAACAATTTCGGTGGAGACGAGTTGGAGCAAACATACGGTGTTCCCTGGGCCTAGCGAGAAGGCTATCAGCTGCCGAAGCATTCGGTATGAATGCAAGGGTGCTCATGCGTGCGATCAGCTTGACGCCGCGCTACGAACCGCAGTTCGGTTCGAGTTGGATGATCTCGCACCGCGCCAAGCGATTGTTCTCGCACAGCAGGAGACCCGTCGCACGGAAGGGAACACGCCCGAAGAACGGGTGGTACTGTGAGTTTTCTATCCTGAGTCCCCAACCCAAATCTCTCACCGTCTGTCAGGTTCATCAACATGATACGCAAAACCAAGTGCAATGCCATCGATTCAATGGGCAAACCATGCCGCGGTGGGCCGATATTAAAACCGAAGCCTCAGGTATTTCTCTGATTCGATCTCGGAAACGTTTGTGTACTGACATCTTAACTACAGGGACCTTCGCGTGGTCATGAGCTCTTCGTCGGATGCAGTGGCTGGACTCCAAAATTCCAACAGGGCCACCTAACGCACACCATCTCCGATAATGTCAATGAAAACCTTCTCGCCAGGGGCTTGGCGGGGTTGCCCCTCGCCGACGATGTCAGCAAGGATACTTCACCATGCAGCGGGATCATTCACCCGCACATTGGACTCAAAAAGAAACTGTGTCGTATGTATTGTCAACTGTTTAAATTCCACGCCTCAACACACTGATTACTTCTCAGCTCACGCTCATATCGTGAATGGACTGCAAGTGCAGGGGGAAATCAAGAATTATCCCTGTACTGCATTGCGATGGATTTATGTCCCCAAGAACTCGTCCATCCGCCAAGTCCTCATCATTCATAATGATCTCGGCCATAATCACCCCTGTCCCGCTCTCAGCAAAGTGACGTTTGGGCACAAGGACACTTATCGTCGGTGTATTCAGGCCAACGGTGTTCTTGGGGCCACAGTAGCGAAAATCGACAATGGTAAGCCCTTATTCTTCTGTGTTTTATTCCGTGTATGATTGAGATTCATCCTAGCGCAATCAACCAAGATGCTCCTTGCCGGAAAAACCCCCGCTGCCCACGCTGCGCCTCTGCACAACAAACGTGCGAAGCGCAGTATACTTCACGCTGAAAAGCTTCAGAAGTATCCCAACGGTCTCGGCGTCGATGGTGAGCTGCAAACCCCAGTTCACTACCAATATACTCACGCTGCTTAGCCATATACTCCATCTATCGCGCTGAATTGACCAAACCGCTTCCCGAACGCTACGTGCACAGTTACATTGAGACGCCAAAAGGCGAGAAAATCATCGTGACCTTCGTCGTTTACCTCTTGAAGCTTCTTGATGATCCCAGAGTAACGTCCTTCGACGGCGATACGACTTTCAAAGGGGTCGAGGGCAAAATGAACGAATGGGAGCTTACGATATTTGCAAAGGTTGTCCAACGCGGTTCGTTTTTTGCTTCATTTACACAGTAATGGTACTCACGTATATGTTAGCTGCCTCCGTTCTTCGCGCATATATCAATGGCTCGAGTGCAGATTTTTTCGAGCTTCTCTTTGACGAGCTCCAAAAGAGGAAGCTCGAGGTGACTGGCAAGCCGATCGCATTCAAAATATTTGTTCCGGGCGGTAATCTACTAGTCGCAAATGTGGACATGGATACTGCTCAAGTCATTGGTCTCTGCCGTTCGGTCCTGAGCTTCAGTGATCCCGAATACAGCCGCATTCCGAAAGATACTCCGCCCAAGCAGATTGCGCCGAAGTTCATCAAGAGCTGCCTACGACACGGCAAGGAGTAAGCAGTTTACTCCTCCTTTTCGTTGAGAGCTGCTTATATTCTTTAGGCCAATTCACGACTTTCGCGCGCTTGTATCGCCAGCCCAGTTAGCGCGTCTTCAGGATTGCTTCTACCTTGACTCGGTGGAGTCTCTGAACACGTTCTCCTCCTTCGTTTACGGCCTGAACATGGGTGGCACGGAGCTCATGAGGGCCGCGGAGGGCAAGATTTTTCTGAATCTGTCATCACATATGTCAAGGTCACAGAGCCCGAGGGCCCGTTGGTCGACCTGATGTCTAGAACCTTGTACAAGGCATCAATGACGCAGTTCCCTGCCAAATACAAAGTAACATAGCGACGATATCAGCGGGATATTGGACGCTGAACGCTATACGCACGCCGTAATTCGTATTGCGCCGTGATGCCTCGCAGCCAGCGAGTAAACCCTTCAGTCTTGTAGCGGTGTAGAAGCTCGCCGTATATCTGGGGTCGGAAGGGAACAAGAATCAGAAAGATCGGCCCGACGCGCAGCTCATGAAACTCGAACCGCCTGGGAAAGTCCGGATGGAAACGATATAAAATGTTCGTGGAGAGCTTCCAACTTCGTGATGATTAAAGGGGCACCCGTGTAGTATCCGAGACGCCCTGAAAGTTGATTCAACCACATCGATCGATCATCGAAACGCCTTCAACGACTTACCTGCTCACCCTGGCCCCATGAACAAAACTAAAAGTCCCAATGAAATTGGCATTAGAATAAAAGCATTGTGTCAGATTTTCGATTTTTTGCGCCTGTGTTCCTGTGCATCAGGAAAAATCTAGGTAGCTACAAAGTGCAACATACCCAATGTAGTTGCTGTAGCGCTGTCGTTACCCCCCTAAAATATAGTTTGATGTAGCTGCCCCTCGGAGCTATCAATTACTATGATGAAATCCCGTTTATTCAGTCGCTCAGGCTACAATCGAGCCTATGTTGACTGCCAAGCAGAACTCCGAAACTGTTTGGAATCTTCCCAGGCCATTTCCAACTCCGCAATCAACCCCAACTCACTTCAACAACCTCGGTTCCTCGCTCCCAGACCTTCACCACCCTCCGTTGGCTGGGTTAGACGCCCTCCTGCCGCAAAATGCTAAGCATTGTGTGTCCGGGGCCGCGTTTCGCGCCCATCATGTGGACGCGGGGGTTGCGGCACGTTATCCGGGGGCTTTGAAGCTGAGTATTTTTACTGATCCGTCGGTCACCAAAGTAGTTGAATAGTCCGGGCCGCCGTTTTCGGGGCTGTTCTCTTTGATGGCATCGGTGTGCAATGGTGCGGGCGCTAGGCGCCGGAGTTCAATGGGGTTAAGAAATCGGTGCGGCAGAAACCGGAGTGTCTAAAGTGTTGCTCCAGTGGTTAGGGCGGGGATCGAACCATTACGGTCCTCGCCTCGCTGACAAAATCAACGGGACTCCCCCCAGGTACTATAACAGTCAATATAGCTGTGCGTACCTCGACAGAGTTCCATAGCTGCGTAGTCCAGTAGCCTACATAGGTATAGATAGTGGGATATAGCTGAGCTTCATACACAGTAGAACTCAGTCAAGCAGGAAAGA